>CM050164.1:178070507-178300507 GCA_027410445.1 Discoglossus pictus
GAGAGAGGGGGAGGAGAGAGAAAGAGAGAGAGGAGAGGGAGGGGAAAAGAGAGACATGGAGAGAGGGAGAGAGAGATATAGTTAGATAGAAAGAAAGAGGGAGGGAGAGAGGGGAGGGAAAGAGAGAGAAAGATAGAGGGAGAGAGAAAAAGAGATGGAGGGAGAGAGAAAGAGAGAGGGGAGAAAGAGAGAGAGGTAGAGGGGAGACAGAGGAGGAGGAGGAGGGAGAGGGGAGAGAGAGAAGGAGAGACAGGGAGAGGGGGAGAGACAGAAAGAGGGAGAGAGGGGAAGACAGAGAGAAAGAGGGGGAGACAGAACGAGGGAGCGAGGGGAAGAGAGAGCGAGAAAGAGGGAATAGAGGGAGGGAGAGAGAAAGAAAGAGGGGAGAGAGGTAGAGAGAGAGGGAGAGAGGTGGAGAGAGACAAGAAGAGTGGGAGGGAAAGATAATATAAGGGGAGAGAAAGATGGGGAAAGAGAAAGTGAGATAGAGAAAGAGAAGGAGAGAAAGATGGAGAGAGAGGGGTAGAAAGAGAGACAGAGAAAGAAAGAGATAGAGAGATAGAGAGGGACAGATAGAGAGTGGGTTACCATGCCTATATGACAAACCTAGATGATAAAAGATGATATTGGGAAAGAAAGTGGATGGTAAGAGGACAGAATTTCAGTAAAAAGTAGAGTGTGAGAGGGAGAAACACTAAAAATATTGGTGGCTGAGAAACAAAGTGAGTGAAAGGATGATTGAAAATCAGTAGGAGAGGACTGAATAGAAAGGGAAGGCAATAGGGAGGTGTAAGGAGAGTCTGGAAAGCCAATTGAAAGAGAGGACAGTTGGGCAGGCCAGGACTGAGGGGGTGGAAAGGGAAGGAGGATGTGAGGTTAGAGTTGAAGAGAATTAGTTATGGGTAGAGGATTAAATGATGGGACTAAAGAGATACGAGGAGACAGAGAGGAGAGGGGTTGAAATGAAGAGAATGCAATTGAAGGAAAATCACATATTATAATTTTCCAACTACGAATCGTCGTCACGCGAAGCGAGGGACGCAGTTTGGTCCGCAAATACGGACCCTCGCAACGCAAGGGGCCCCATTTGCGGAATGTAGAGACTCCAATGTTGGCTGCAATTAGCCAAAGGCTCGCGAGGGGCCGCATTTGCGGAGGTGGAGGCTCCCACGTCGGCTGCAATTCATTTGTGGAGATGGAGGCTCTACGGCGCCTCACACGCGGTTACAAACACCCACACAAGCGGCACTTTACCAAAATAGATCTAACACGCAATCACTATATACGGACTTACACAAAAAAATACGAACCGCTGGATTTAGAATGTAAAATTACGGACTTAGCATAAAAAAATACGAGACCTCGCAAAAATACGACCTTAACGGCCGAACCGCGCACACCTGAAAACATTAAAAACACAATAAATCCAGACTTCGCAACAGTATAGATGATGCTAGACTAGAACTAGATGCCTTGCTTTCGCACAGGACAGAGAGCGCCCTGAGACGGACGAATCAGCTGTTTTACTCTAAAGCTAATAAACCAGACTCATTTCTGGCACGGAAGCTTCGGACTAAAACAGCATTTTCTCGAATTCTGAGGGTTAAAACTAAGACTGGGAAGATAACAGTGAGTCAAAGTGAAATTAAACACCCATTTAGGGAGTTTTATAACTCAATTTATTCGACAAAGATAAACCCGAGCCCGGAAGCTCTCAGATTTTACCTTGATTCCTGCGATCTCCCTAAAGCCTCTGAGCAAGACCTAGAGGATCTCAATGCGGAAGTAGGTGTAGATGAGATATTAGAAACCATTAAAAGCCTGAAATCAGGGAAGGCCCCAGGGCCAGATGGCTTCACCAACTCTTATTACAAGATATTTGGGAACGTCTTAGCCCCTTATCTTAGTTGTTTATTTAACGCCATACTAAACGGGGGATCTATGCCCCCGGAACTCAATAAAGCGAACTTGGTAGTTTTCCCTAAGGAGGGGAGGGATCCCCTGGAGCCAAAAAATTACCGACCCATATCCCTTATGAATGGGGACATTAAATTATTAACTAAAATTATAGCAAATAGGATGGCAAAGTTTCTCCCAACCCTAATACATAAAGATCAGACTGGGTTCATACAACATAGACAAACAGTGGATAATATTCGTAGGACCATGAATGTAATACACTTAGCCTCCCAAAATAAGACGCCTCTTTGTGTATTGGCGTTGGATATGGAGAAGGCATTTGACACAGTAGAGTGGCCTTATTTATATGCGGTACTAGCTAAATTCGGTATTAAAGGAAACTTTATACATCTTATTAGAACACTATATAAAAATCCTAAAGCTCATTTAAGATTACCTGGGACAGGAGAGGCAATGGTAGACATTCAAAGGGGTACCAGGCAAGGGTGCCCCTTGTCTCCACTATTATTTGCATTAGCTATTGAGCTTCTGGCCCAAAAAATAAGAAGCGAGGGGGAGATCGGGGGTCTGCAGATAGGTCACCACCATCTGAAATGCTCATTATTTGCAGATGATCTTTTATGCACTTTGACGGAACCTGTAAACTCTATACCTAAATTGTTGTCTGCGATAAGGGAATTTGGGGCCATGTCAGGGCTACAAATTAACGAAGAAAAAACTGAGGCCTTGGGGGTAAGGGTTCCAGGGTCTATAATAGAAACATTAAAGGCGGCATACAATTTTCAATGGCCTAAAAATTCAATTAAGTACCTTGGAATCAATCTTACCAAAAATTTTGCCGGTCTATATAAAGCTAACTTCCCACCATTAATTAGACAGCTGACGGAAGACTTGAGGACCTGGTCTAAATATCAAATTTCATGGACGGGTCGTATAACATCAATAAAAATGACAGTGCTCCCAAAAATTCTATATCTTTTTCGAACTTTACCAATCAATATATGTATGAGGGAAATAGATCAATTCCAGAATACAATACTTAGATTTATCTGGCGTAATAAACCACCACGTATCGCGAGGAAAACAATGTTCAGGAGTAGGCAAAAAGGGGGTCTTTCTTGTCCCAACCTGAGGCTTTATTTACAAGCAGCACGACTGGCGTGCATTCCTGTAACTCATTCTAGTAAACTGCAACCACTATGGACCTTTCTTGAAAATTGGCAGATGAAACCCCATTCATGGGATACGGTGATCTGGGAGATAGCAAAAATAGATACGAGATACAAACATACTAACCCAATAATATATACGATCCTTAAGACCTGGGATAGGCTTAAAAACTCGAGCAACTTGGTTTCACCTCTATCACCACTGATGTCCTTAACATCCTTCCCTGAGTTTGGGGCCACTCTTAGCCCAAATTCTAGAATATGGTGGCAGACCAGCCCTTTAATGAGAATAGGAGAATGGTTTTCCACGGAGGCCCTGTTAACGCATACCTCTATCATATCCAGATTTCAAATTCCGGAGAGGGAATTGTGGAACTACCGGAAGTTTAGACATTGGATCTCTTCGTTAGCCCATAGGTATGGGAACCCTAAACATACAAGTTGGTCATCTATATGTGCAAAGATTCCCTCAATGAAAGGCACTTTAGGTTACTTATACTCCTACTTGATGGAGTTTCAGAATACACAAAAAACTAAATTTATGGTAAAGTGGGAGCAGGACCTAGGAAGGGAATTAGATCCCATAACCTGGAAAAGAATCTGTACTAATCTGACAAGAGGCTCATATACATACAGTTTACTTGAGACCTCTATTAAGGTACTACACAGAACCTATTACACTCCCCAACGGATGGCAAAATTTAACAAAAACATAAATGGAGAATGCTTTAGGGGATGCATAACAGAAGGAAATTTTTTACATATCTGGTGGACATGTCCCATAACACAAAAGCTATGGGGAGAACTCTCTGACTTGTTTACACAAATCACAAAAAGTAACATGAGACCCGAAATTGAAACATGCCTGCTAGGATTGAAAAATAACGATTTATCTAGAGAGCAGAATGAACTTTGGCAATTCTGGATCTTGGCCACTAAAAATTGCATAGCCAAAAATTGGAAAACTTCCACACTATCAATTAAAGAAATTATAACAAAAATAAATTATATAATGATAAATGAGAGAATAGCCAACTCACTACAGAACACAATGCCTCAGTTTACTAGCACGTGGTCTCCCTGGTTGATGTCCAAATATAGTATACAGATCTAGATTGGGATAGGATGGGACAATCCGGGAAGTCGGTGGATGGTGGCGGGTGGAGAGGACGGGTGTTTCACATCTGGATGGAAGCTTTTGGAGTGATGATGAGGGAGCTTACAGGTACTGAATATCCTATATATGTTAACACAAGTAAGCATTAGCGGAGGAAGCTTAATGATGGATAGATATTTTTGTAAAATAGATGTAAGTAAGCATACTTCAGAATGCAGGATGATAATCAAAAAGCAAAAAAAGATAGGACGTCCTTTTTCATCATGGAATAGAAAGTCGTATGGAATTCGGATAATAGATGGTCCAAATCAATATGGTTGGGGTACTAGGAGCATATAGTTCATGTTTATCCTTATATGCTCTATTTATACCATTTTGCTAAAAAATTGGGATATTTGCTAGACCATGTTTGCATAGCAGGTTACAGAGGACAGGATGTCTAGACTTTCGTGTATTTTTGATCTGTTCTTCACTCTTTTTTCTGCTTATGTTTTATCGCTGTATGAGAGACTTTTCTATGCTATGCTAAATTGTTATATAAAAATGACTTGTCCTAAATAAAATATTAATTATTAGAAAAACACAATAAATACACACAAAAAATACATTAAAAACTTACCCACAGCAAGGGGGGGGGGAACCCAGGACCTTTGCAAGTGAAGTTACACCTCAATTTAAGTCCAAATTCACGAGTTTAGACACACAAAAATCCCCTAAGTGAGAGAAAAAATGGCAGACGAAAAAAACGAAAACGAGGCTACAGGACCCTAAAGACGCAAAACACCACCAAGCACATACAGCTTTTCAAAAAAGACCTACGAGGTACAAGATACACTCTTACCAAGGACGCTACGTCATCCACAGCCACGTACCACATGCACATTCACCGCCATTTTACAACACTAACTCACGCAATGCGGAAGTACACAGCTATCCTAACGGCTTTCCCTTGCGCACGCAGCCTATTTACACTACACACTGCACACATTGCTGACACTTACACCTCAGCTCCACAACCGTGCAAACGTACATTGCATGCTGCAGGAACATCAAAACAGATTGTCAGCTCTTCAGAACAATGCTTCCTACATATATTGCTTCCAAAAAGCAGATCACCGCCAACCAATCAATAACAACAAAAGCGCCTATCAGAAAAAAAAAATACAACAACCAACAGCCTCGCAATGAGCGCCAAAGGATCTCGGACCACCAACAAAATGAATGTCTGGACCAAACAGCATTACCTTCCTTACAATTTTATTGTTGTCATTTTTGATGGGCAAGTCGCTAGTATAGAGATAAAAGGCAAAATATTTCCCATGATCAGATGAAAAGGAATGATGGGGACAAACAAGACAAAGAGACAAAGAGAGGTAGGAAACAGAGTATACTTTGGATGCATTGAAGATTAATGATAATGCACAAGAGAAGGGGGATCAGAAGCAAGATGTGGCAAAAGAGTTAAGGTAAAAGAGTTGAAAGCAATAAAATATAGGTAGGGGAAAAGACTGGAGTTTCCCAAGGGATGGAATATATTTTAGTCTTTCCAATAGTATTAACATGTACCTATAAACCACATATTATTGCTATTAAATTGCATATTCAGTTGGTAATGTTGAAATGCATTTTGCAGTAGCAATAAAACTGATGCAAATTTAATTGTGAGAAACAGAGGAGTGTGAATGAGAGAGTGGGAATAGAGACAGGATTGGAAAGAGTGTGGTGCACAGAGGGCACAAAAGAAGAGAGCATGTAGATAAAGGAGTGGGTGAGGGATATAAGGGAAGAGAGAAAATAGTTAAAGCTAGATAGTTTAGAGACTGAGGAGGAGGGAAAGATGGGAGTGATAGTCAAGGGAGAGGTTTTAGAGATAAGATATGTAGTGAAAAGATTTGCAGCCTTATTAAATTGTTATTTGGCCAATTGAATAGGGCTCTATATAAGCACTGAGCATATTTTTGTTTACAGAAGATTTCAGTTAGTAAAGACCTTGCATTTGGATAGAAGTTCACTAACTAAAAACTTCTGTAAAAAAATATGCTCTGTGCTTATATAGATCCCTATTCAATTGACCAAATCGCAATTTAATAAGGCTGTTGATCTGGAAGAGTGGGAGAGCAGAGAATAAATAGTAAGGGTACATAGAAAGATTTGGACTTCACAAGGAATATAAAATGACCTGACTAAAATCTTACAAAAATAGTTCCTGACTATTTTCTCCCCTCTGCATCTCATGAAGGCACTGTACATAAGTGCATGTGTTTCACTGTATCATAGTATCCAATCAGTAGCAACAAGTAGCAACATTCTGCAGTGTGCTACTTGAGAGAGGTCACTGATAGGCTAGCTTGAACCACTGCACTTCACAGTCTGTTCATCCATGGGATGCATGAGCTACTGAGGACAGACCCAAACAAGTACAAATTGAATGATTTTCGACATAAAGAACTGAGCTTTTAAGCATGTTTTAATAAAATAAAGCACATAAAAGTAAATAGATACACAGGTATAATATATTCCTAGTGAAATCAAGAAACCTTTCATATCCCTTTAACAATTGGTAATTGGAGAAAGACGAACTAGGGGCTGGTATTACCAGTGAATAGAAATGTAGAAGAAAAGATGATGTTTGAATGAGAGAAGACAATTTAGGAAACCTAGAGAGATGGAGTGGCAAGACGATTAAAATGATGGTGTGCTGAAGGTTGGTGAAAGAGAGGATGGATAAATGTGGGTAAAGATAATATGAGGAGAGAAGAACTCAATTGATGGATGACAGGAGAAGAATATATAGAGAAAATAATAGGAGATAGAACATAGTGGCGAGCAGAGATTGTCCTGGAGAGGAAGTGAGCAAACTGGAAGGGATGAGTGGGGAAGAGAAATAATGGGATATGGAAAGGAGTGGATGTGGTGACTAGATAGTTATAAGGCAAGGGATATAGTTCACTTTAACTCTAATCTCTCACCCTCCTTCCATTTCCTTCTCTCCAGTCCTGTCCTGTCCATCTGTCCTCTCTTTCAGTTGCCTTTCCAGACTCTCCTTAATATTTCTCTAAATATGATCTTGACTCCTTTCTCTTTTATCATTCTGTAGTCACTTCCTTCTCTCTCAAACTCTACTGTCTTCCCTTGACCGCCCTCCCTTCTGCTATGCCCTTTCTACACCCTTACCACATTTTCTTCCATTAGCACTTGTTGTTGTTGCAGCACGATATCTCCCTCCTTCCTATCTATAATTACTCCAATCTCTAACACCACTCTCTCTCCTACCATCAACTTCTCCAATCTCTTTTCCTCCTTCTTCTATAGCCTCCTTTCATAACCCTCATCATATTTGCCATCTCCCCCCGTCTACTCATTTTAATTCTCCTTTCACTCACTTTGTTTCTCAGCCACCATTATTTCTGTGTTTCTCCCTCTCTTCTACCATCTCACACTCTACTTTCCACTGAAATTCTGTCCTCTTACCATCCACCTTCTTTCTCAATATAATCTTTTACCTCTGCTGTCTCTAACTTCCATTCTTCTTTCCTTCACCTTTAGTTATCTCTCTTCTTCCCATTCAACTCTGTTTCTAACCCAACATAAACTACTCATCATTCCTCTAAATCACCCATCACTTCTTACTCTATGTTCCCATCTCCCAGTCATCTCTAACCTCTTTCCCTATGTTCTTCCTATTTTGTTTAAGCAAAACAAAATGTCAGAGGAGCTCAATCTGAAAATGAACAACACCTCAAGTAGGTTTGTCAAATAGGCATGGTAACCCACTTAGAGAGCAGCCTCTTTCAGCTCACTTGTGTCCTCACAGGGAGAAATTCCCTGCAGTATATCAGTCTGGTCTCACCTAATAGAGCGATCCAGACCCAAAATACCAGGCAATTCTACCCTATACAGGAGAAACATCAAATTCAGTGAAGTGTAGCTGAACTCCCTAAGGCACAGTTATCGCTTATTACATATGCTCTTTGCTTCCCTCCTCCTTGTTTCTTGTCTTTCTGCTTTTTCTTTCACACTTATATCCTGTTTACAGTTTTGCTACCCTTCTCCACTTTTTTCTCTCTCCTTCTCTTCACTCTCTTCCTTTCCATCCACTCTTTTACCAACCCCTCTCAAAACTTAACTCCCTTTCCTCCTCTTACTTTCACCTTACATCTCTATTTCTCCCTCCTCTATTTCTCCCTCCCATTTGTGTCGGTTGTCTACCTTTGTCTTCTTTGCCCATAACTTTTTCAATCCCATCTCTGGCAAATCTCCCCTCTACTAAGAATTAATTTCAGATAAACTTTACTAGCATGGTAAATGCATTTCAATATAACAAACAGCAAACAATGTGTAAAATAAATAGTATATGGTGCCTGCTTGGGTGTTCAAGCTGGGTTGAAGCATGACTAGTAGTGCATCTTAGTCTCTTGGGAAGAGGCTATGTTAAAGGAACACTGAAATGTGATCATTACAAAAAATACATTTCCTTATCATGGAAATCCCCCATCTTTTTCTTCTTTCACTACAATATTTTCCTGCTACTCTCCCTCTCCCATTCCTATCTCTATCTATTCTCTAGTCTTTCCACCCTTTGCTTTTGATTCTCATCTCTACACCATCTCCACCTTCACTTTTTTCTTCCATACAGTTTTTTTTTCCATTCTGTTTCTCTGTTTCTATCATATCATCTCTTTACCCCTCATTCTTTCACTCAGTTGTCAATGCTGTTTCTTGTTGCTCATACTTATATTCCCATTGTGTATAAGGCCTTCTCCTCTGCCTCCTTACATTTCTCTCCAGCCCTGTTTCATTTAATTATTTTCTACTTTCTCACCCCTTGGATAATCTCTTTCACTCTATCCTATCCTCTTTTTTTTCCCAGTCATGGAAAGTTGAGTGAGAGACGAGATAGTAAATGAAAATGAGGGGAGACGTTGATATTAATCAGATTAGAGGGGATGGAGTTAAGGGTGCTGAAAATAATAGGGGGAAGGAGAGGGAAAGGGTAATGAGGGATGAAGAATTGGAGAAAGACAGGTTATGGTAGCAGACAGAGACAGCACTGAAAAGAATGGAGGGAAATTCTAATAAAGAGGAATAGAAGCTGAAAAAAGGATTTGAATAGAAAGTGTAGGCAACGTGACATGTAAGCAAAAAGGAGAGGCTGAAAAATGAGTTGAAAGAAAGGAAAGTTTGGTAGGCCATGACTGGAAAGAAAACAGGACGAGGGAGAGTGAAAGAGATTATTCAAGGGGTGAAAAAGTAAAAAATAATAAAATTAGAATGGGCTGGAGAGAACAGTAAGGAGCTAGAGGAGAGGGCCTTATACACAATGGGAATATAGGAATGAGTGACAAGAAACAGCATGGACAACCGAGTAAAAGAATGATGAGCAAAGGGATGATATAATAGAAACAAAAAAATTTGTAGAAGAAAAAGAGAGAAGGTGGAGATGGTGTGAAAGATGAGAATCAGAAGCAAGGGGTGTAAAGGTTGGAGAAGTAAGAGGAGAAGAAGTAATTCAGTTGTGAGAAAGGGTAAAAGAGTGGGTGAGAAGGAAGAGATTGAATAGAAGGTGAGAGAAAAAAGTGGAGAAGGGTAGCAAAACAAACAGAAAATAGGCATGTAAGAAAAAGCAGAAAGATAAGAAACAAGGGGAAGGGAAGCAAGAGCATATGTAAAAAAGTGATTATAGATAAAGGAAATGAGCTGATTTGATATTGTAGCAGTAAAGATGAAAATATATGATGATTCAGTAAAAACGGGGAGGTAGAAGATAAAGGTAACTTAAGAAATTACCATTAGAGGAAATGTGGGGAAAATTTTGGTTGGAAAAAGAAAGAAGACTGTTAAGGAAATAAATCTGAGATAAATGGAAGGCCAATGGAAGACAAAGAAGATGGTGAGAGTCAATCAATAATAAAATGAAGAGATATGGGACATGAGAGAAAAGGAGAAAGTGGAAGAGGCGGGACGAGAGCAGATTGAGTTTAATTGGAAGGAAAGAGAAGAGACTTGGGGATGATGAGGGAAGAAGTGAAGGAGAAGCGGTTGTGAGAAGCAGAGCTGGAAAACTTTTAGGAAGAGTGTGAAATTAGATGCACTAGGTGAAAAACAGAATAGCAGTCTTTGCCAGTCCTTCTTAAGTAAATAAGAATGATTGAGACATTAATTTAATCACCTGTATTCAAATAAGATATCTTGAAAATGTAACATGGATCCAGATTCCACATGTCATGTGTAAGAAAGATGAAATGCAGAGTCAGGCATGAAAGGGATAAGGTGGAGTGGATGCTAAGTAAAGAAAGAATGGGGTGAAATAAAGAGATGCAAGATGAAATGGCATATGATGGAAAAGAAAAGAGTGTGAGGAAGAAACAGTACAGGGAATCAGAGAAGAGAGTAGAGACAGAAGAATGTGAATGGTGTAAGGAAGAAAGTGGGTGAATTAAAGTAAAAGTAGAGATGAAAAAGGTAAAAGAAAGAGTAAATAAGGTGAGGGATATGTTAGAGTAATAATAGAGAGTCTGATGAGAGTTAAGGGAGAGAGAGATGGTCTTGGTTGGAAAAAGAGTTAAGGTTAAAAAAGTATAGAGCATTTAATGAGAGTTAAAGGGAGAGGGAGATGGTCTTGATTGGAAAAAGGTAGTAAATATAATATGACTGAGTGCAGAATGAGAACTGAAGAGCCAGAGAAACTAAACTTATGTGAAGAGGGGAGAACAGGAGAAGTGAGATCCTAGAGTGGAGATAGTTCAAAGATGGCAAGATGGAAATAGGGCGGGTAATATAGTATGGAGTGAAGTAGGAGGAGATAGATTTGTATCACAGAAAGGCCTGAGACGGGTAAACAAGATGTAGAAGAATGGGGGGCGGTGTAAGATGAGGGAGGTGGTGATAGGGCAGAGATAGGGATAGAAATGAATGTGGGATATGACTGAGCATGAGAAGGGCCCATAAAAAAGAGATATAGAGGAGAGGTGAGCGGAAATATAGGCACGATATGCAAATTGAGGTCACAAAAGAGAATTGAAAGGGATAGTGCATAAATAAATATTGACATTCAAAATAAATATTGGTACTTACATTTGCCAGTTCATTCCATATAATAACAAATATGTATTAATTAATGACTGTACATGCACCAAGCACACAATATGGCATTTATTTGTATGCTATCTAAAACATTTTTATAACTTTTATCAAAAAAAAATATTTTTAAATGAGAATATTCTATGATTTTCCATAATATTGTGTAACTGATTTACTGTTCTACCATCTCTACTTGTTGGTTATTGCAAATTCCCGCTACCAGTTCTGGAATATAGCACTTTCTACAACATTTCAAACCTAAATCATAATCTACTGTATCTCAACTGAAAACACAATTCATATATATATATGTAGGGCTTGCTGGAGCATTGTCAAAATAATTAGTTAAAAAGTTAGTAGCATTTTGGAGGAAAAAAATAATGTGTGGTTATTTTTTACAGTTAATAAGTCTAATTATCTTTTATACTTATACATTATGCTAAATGTGATAAGAAATTCTATTATATGCTTGAGTGCTTCCTGCACTAACAAAAGCAGCTGGACAAGATCAGCATGTTCAAGGAATTACTGTTAATATGGCAGTGATAAGTAATAGTGAGCCATTTCAAGTGGCAGGAAAGAGGCTAAGTACAGGTATCAGGAGCTTAAAAGCAGTGGCAGAGCTGGATCTACAGGGTGCAAATTCCACAATGCTTACCCTCTTCTTCCTCCTCTTGCTCCCTAAAGCAAATAAAAATAGAAAGAGTTATGATTGTGATAGTGACACAGACCAAAAGGAGCACATTAACACAGATTTACCCAACCTTCTACAAAAGAGACAGTTGTATGGGCAAGGGCAATATTGTACCACCAATGGGATAACAAAGTAACCTAGACTTGTTGAACACTATCCTACACCAACACAGTGTCAGTGACATGGTTTATCGGAGATTAAATTTACTGTACCTGCCATAGAGTGACACATTAAAAGGCGTGCACCATGTTCCAGCACCCACAGGGGCTTATAAACTGATGTGGCATGGTGACACAAGTAACATATGCTATTGGGAGCTACAGGACTTAGAATCTATGTCAGTGCTTCTCAACGTTTTTTGAACTGGGACCAGCTGGTTACCTTCCAATGCTGATAGGAGCCACTTTGAGTTCCAGTATATTTTTAACAATTTGATGCTACATGTGCCATATTAAATGTTCATTTTGTTTTGCATTCATTTTAGTGTAAGATCAGGAGGGATCTATCTATAACTGTGACTAGTGTTAGTGGTATGTTGAAAATGTTAGGCTCTGCTCATCCCTCTTTGCTCCTGAGAACCAGTAGCTGTCTTAGGGACTGACACTGTTCCTAACCACTGACCTATCTTACCTCCCTCAGAGAGGACTTTAAAGGAATCACTGGAGATATAGGTCATGCTATGTATGTTCCCTCCTTCAGAGAGACTCACGAGACACAAATATCATGTCACACAACTTACAGAGACGTAAGGTTGCTATATGACAGTAGAATGGATAAGCATTTATCTATTGACACCATGAATAGAAATAGTGAAGTCATGTGCATTCCAAAAAAAATTATGTACTTGGGATTCATTTTGGAAGGTGTGTTATATGAGCACTGACACAAACTAATGGAAGGTATAGGCCATTGGTTATGTTCCTACTACTAGTAAGAGTCAGACTGATAGGACATGGATTCTGATCCTTCAATCACTCTATGACACAAACCAATGTTATCTACAACAGGACATTCAGGCACTGTGTTGGCCCATGCAATCTTCCCCTCTCCCCACAGAAAAATGCAGACAGTTGGGAGCTGTGTTAGGTCATGTAGCATATATAATCATCCATGGAGGGACAAAGAGTAATGGTATCTATGACAAGACAGTTTAGACAGGTCTTCTCAATCAATGTTGATGAAGACTGATGGGAGCTGTGATAGCATATGCAGACTGTCCCCCTCCCCACAGGAAGATACAGACTGATGGGAGCTATGATAGGTGATGCAGACTGTGTCCCCCCACAAGATGATACACACTGATGGTATCTATAGTACTACATTCAGACTTTTTCTCTCCACTGATGGACATACAGATGGCTTTGGTAGTACAGGATATATTTGAGGTGCCTGGTGATGTGAATTAAATGTGGTATGATATATTCAATGACATAGAAAGTAAGGTATTATGGAAGAGTATACAATATGTTGAGAACATGGAGACTGCATGTCCTCTTGACTAGTGCTCTTATTACATGGATGGAGCACCCATATAACCATGATGTGAAACACAAGTAAAATACTACATCTGCATACCTTGCCGAACCATATATCTGTTTCCTGAACTTATAAAATGCGGTAGGTGCCAGTATAAGAAACCAATCAGAGCAGAAAAAAAGAACAATCATACGCTTAAGTAACCTTATGATTTGAAATATTTCCTTAGGAATATTGAAAAATATAAACCTTTAATAATTACTCTTAAAAATCTTGTTTAAAATGTTCAAGTCTCAAATTGTGTGTAAAATACAATGCATTACTTTGAATGTAAATTTATTGTATGCCTGTTTTTGTGTGTTTTTAGCTATGTTTCCACCAAATTGGGAGACAAAGTAACTTTTTGGCTTAAATTATTTATTTTACCAAAGTGGCTGTTGAAGATAATCATATATCTAATACAATGTAAGTATTAACAATCTATCATATATTATCCGGTATAAGTAACAGCTAGATTAATAGGAGACCAACTGTTTACACTAAATTTAAAGGCTACTAATAAATCTGAAAGTTACTATGAGTCAATACTAGAGACGTGGATTAAAATGATGAAAGTATCTGCATTCAACCTTCCTTAAGTGTCTGTGAGATGCTGCACAGTATATTCCTGGAAACCCATTATGAGCTTATCAGAGAATATGCAAAGGCCCAAATAACACTTGTAGCAACTGGAAATGCCAACATGGAAAATAGATAAAGAACAAATAATAGTAAAAAAAAATACATATACATACTCATATTCCTCCATTATATCTTCTGTATCAGACATGTTTGCTTAAAACTGTAGGGATAGATATATAGTAATGTAATTAAAATCAATTCAAAATAGCTTTATAATTAGATAAACAATATAAAGCCCCAATGGAGGAGTGATATTTAACCTCTAATTAGTTCAATATACCCGTAAATAGTATTGCTCTTTAAACACTTTAAACATATCAATGTCACATAACATATCATTATGTCACTTTGTATCTTACTTTTTAAAGGATCACGGAAGTCACCTTTTAATTTTATTAAATAATTGGAACTGAAAAATGGTCATTTATTTATAGTAAATTACAATGAGTCATATTCTATTAGCTACTTGCAAATGCCTTGAACTCATAAAAATGGCTTTGGGAGTTTTTTTTTATTATAAATGTTTATATGTATTCTATTGTCTTGAGAATTCATTAGCGCCAATAAGTAACATTTGCCAAATATGTAGCAATATTAAGAGTGATTTTAAGTCTGTATAAATTTATGGATTGGGCAATAGAATAGGGCCCAATGTACTTGGACAGACGTTGATTTTAACTGATTTGTCAACTGGGAGGATCCTTGAAAGCAGATATGATTTCTAAACAGTTCTGTTTAAAGAGCAGCCAAATTATGTTAAGGTAACAGTATTATTACATTTATCTACAAATAATGTTTTCTTTAAGGCAATTGAGCTTCTATAGAGTACATGCAAGTTAGGTATATTTTACTACCATTTTTAACCCCAAATGATTGTAAATAAGCTAGCTGTGTTTTATATGTTTTTAATACACACATTATACTCTCATTAATGTATCCAAATATATCTGAATTTTATAAATTACTTTGCTTAAATGATCTCATCAAGCTTTCTAAAATGTAGAACCTTAACTCTGCACATTAAAGTGTCTATTCTCTTTTTCCAGTATCTTTTATTTTTTTGTAAATCTTATAATTGTGTTCTCTCGTGTTGATTGTACTATTTCTGCTTATAAATAGTGCTACAGAAATTAGTTTTTTTTTTTTTAAATAAAGAGGAATAAAAATAATAATTCAGATCACGAATCATTCAGTTACAAATATATAATGTAAAACTTGGTACAGTAGTGTTCCACTAATAGCATATACCTTTATTTCACCTCTAATAGCGAGCTTTATCTTTTCTGACATTTTCGTCAGAATGCTTTCTTATCATTGCACTCTCTGCCACTCCTTGTATGGCTTTCCTATTAGCTGAATATGAGACCTGTAGCTAAATGGCATTCCTGGTCCTTATGTGCCTGCCCCTGACTCCCATCATCATCACCCCCACACATTTAACCTTTCAACACCTTTATTTGTTTCTCAACAGATTGCAAGCACTTATCGCTGTCTCTGTATATAGACTGTGATCTCTTCGATATCTCTATCAGTATATAGACTGTGTGCTCTTCTCTCTGTGTATGTATATAAAATTGTCAGCTCTTCTCTCGGGGCCTTATTCAATTGGAATTTGGCCAATTGAATACGGCTCTATATAAGCACATAGCATATTTTTTTACAGAAGTTTTTAGTTAGTGAAGACCTTGCTTTTGGATAGAAGTTCCCTAACTAAAAACTTCAGTAAAAAATATATTCTTTGTGCTTATATAGAGCCCTATTCTATTGGCCAAATCACAATTGAATGAGGCCCTCTGTGTCTATACTTAGACTCTCAGGTCTTCCTGTTGTGCCTGTGATTAGACTGTCAGCTCTTCTCTCTGTATTTGTATATATACTGTCAGCTCTTCTCTGTATTTGTATATAGATTGTCAGCTCTTTTCCCCGTATTTGTAGATAGATTTCTGGCTATTCTATCTATTGTTAGCTCTTCTCTCTGTATCTGTATACAGACTGTCAGATATGCTGTGTGTCTGTATATAGAGCGTCAGCTCTTCTTACTTTGGCCATATATATATATATATATATATATATATATATATATATATATAAAAATACATATATATATATATATATATATATATATATATATATATATATAGACTGTCAGCTCTTCTCTCTGTATTTGTATATAGATTGTCAGCTCTTTTCCTCGTATTTGTAGATAGATTTCTGGCAATTCTATCTATTGTTAGCTCTTCTCTCTGTATCTGTATACAGACTGTCAGATATGCTGTGTGTCTGTATATAGAGCGTCAGCTCTTCTTACTTTGGCCATATATATATATATATATATATATATATATATATATAAAAATACATATATATATATATATATATATATATATAGACTGTTAGCTCTTCTCTCGTTATCTGTGCATAGACTGTCAGCTCTTCTTCCTGTATCTGCATATAGATTTATTGTAAGCTCTTCTCCCTGTTTTCACATATATACTGTCAACTCTTCTCTCTGTATCTGCATATAGTTTATAAGCTTTTTTCTATCTGTATCTGTATATAGACTATCAGTTCTTCACCCGCCTATAAGTATACAGCTCTTCTTTCTGTATATAAGTTAGTTAAACAGATTCCTACCTGTTGTAGCCGCACTGCAGATGTAATGAGGAGTTCTATGGAAAGCAGCAATTCAGACCTTATATCTACTCTGTAGAGATGCAGATTAGAGGTGTGGGAATGAGGGGAAGTATGTGATTGGGAGTGGGGGGAGTGAGGTGCAGGGTGAGGGTGGCTGCTGCTATTCTTGGTTATCACAAAAACCACTTCAAATACTTACTTGTCCATATAAGTATATGTACTTTATCATAAAACATCATAATTATTCAAGCACAATAGTACAAGCACAAATATATTTGTGTATTATTTTATACATAGAGCAGTGTCATCTTCTTATGTATGTATCAGTGTGTGTATCTCTATATTACACAGAGCAGTGAATCAATCTATATTACACCCAGAAAAGTGTGTAGATGTATTATACTACAGCAGTGTGTTTCTCTGTATTTTACACAGAGAGATGTGGGTCCTTTCCTGTTTTATGCTAGCACATGTACACGAGCGCCACATGCGCGTGCACGGCACTGGAAGCCTCCTGTTGCTGGGTGCGCTTGCGTCCCGCGTCCCAATGTACTCCATAAGCCCCTAACCTCCTACACTCCTTGCCGGCCCTATCCCCCTACAGCAGTTAGCGGGCCTAACCCTAACCCTAAGTCCCTAACTTTAAACCCCTACACCCCTTGCCTGCCCTAACCCTAATACTAAGCCCATACAACCCTTACTGGCCCTAACCCCATACACCCCTTGCCAGCCCTAACCCTAACCCCCTACACCCCTTGCCAGCCCTAACCCTAATCATAACCCTAAGCCCCTAACCCCCTACACCTCTTGGCGGCCTAAACCTAACCCTCTTAGCCTAACCCTAACCTCCTAAAACTAAGTCCCTAAGTCCCTAACCCCCTACACCCCTTCTCGACCCTAACCCTGTAAAGCTAACCCGAAAACCCCTAACCAATTACCGGGAACAAGGACACAGCTTCCTCGGCGCAGGGCAGTGCACGTGTGCTAGCATAAAATAGGAAAGCACCGTGATGTGTGTATTTACATAAAATACATAATACCCAGAGCAGTGTGTTTACCTCTGTTATACACAGAGCAGTTTGTATCTGTATTATACACAGAACAGAGTTTCAGCTTGGCTTCGGAAATGTAGCCTGCAAGTTATTTTGCTATTCAATTGGCGTCTTTTTGCGGGCTCCAATTGGGTTACGGGCTCCGGACTTTGATCCAATGCGATGGTTCACATAGCAAGTTAATGCCCTCCAAGCCTTTGATCTTTCACGCCCACAAGAGTTGCGAACGATAAAATTGCAAATCGATATTCAATTGCTCTGATTCCCCCACGCTAAGCAAGCTGTCAAGCCCGCAAATGGTAAAAGTCGAACCACAAGTCACGGGTACCAAGGAGGACTTGCAAAGGACTTAATGACATGTCCAGAGCACTTGACATGCACATATACACACACTACTGTACTTTTATTAAAAGTGAAAGTGATGTTAGGTCTCAGAATTAATAGCACAACGTTCTCAAGCTCAAAAATTGGCCCCCCAAAAATACTTTATTTCATGTTTAATTTCCGTGTTATATCGATCCCGGTAATCAATGTGTTAATATATAATGGAACTCGCATGTAATAGAAAATCATATTAAGACTTTATCAATATTGCATTATATCTGGAATGTGGGTTCGATTGTAACTCATAATTCAAGCCCGTAGGACTTTGAAATCCAACCTCCGTTTTTCAAAGCCATAATGATGAATATCTCTGTTTCTATTGGCTGTTTCTAATTGGGAGTTACGGCCTTGCTTGATTGATCATGCTCAAGATCGCAAATGCTACTTTCGATAGCATGGTTTCTGAATTTCGCTATCGGCCCATAACTTGCGGCCTTGAGCAATTGAATAGCACAATAACTTGCGAGTGCCCTGCAGGCCCGCAGCAGGCCCGCAGACATGCAGCCTATACCACCATAACTTGGGGCCTTGCAATTGAATGAGGCTCTTTATGTCTACATAGCAGTGTATATATCAATGTTAAACTCACAGCAGTGTATATATGTGTTATGCACAGGGCAAAGTGTGTATCTGTATTATAAATTGAGCTGAATGTATCTTTTTTATACACAAAGTAGTGTGTACCTGTATTATACACAGAGCAGTGTGTATTTGTGTAATGGGCAGCGCAGAGCAGAGTGTGTATCTGTATTATACCCAGTGTCTGTATAGAGCATTTTGTGTGTATCATATGTATTCAAACAGAGTTGTGTGTGTATCTCTTATTAAAAAAAACTTAGAAAAATAACCTAAATGATCATTCATGCTGATGTCTGTTTTTTCACAGGCCTTTAACAGGAACTGATAGTGCTGTAGTCCTATAAACCTTGTAAGTTGGAGTACCTAGTAACATATGTGATGATAAAAGCTTATGAAAATGTCACTATAGGTTCTATTGTGGATTTTTCCAAGCTTAGATAAATCTTACTATGGAGTTAAAAGGATAATTTGCAAAATTATTATGAGTTAGCAGCCAGAGTGATAGTGTTTACAATTTACCACCGTATGCCAGGAACTCTTGTCCAGAGCAAAGAACATTGAAGAAGTCCAGGGGACTCAATGAGTAGAGAGTGAGTACAGGAAGTTCTAGATACATCCTCTACTCCCCAAGGTCAGTTTGTACACTCACCATATGGAAAAAGCACAAGTGATTGTTTGCATAAAGGGAGCGAATGAGATAAAAAGTACAAATAAATGAGAATGGGAGGAAAGAGAGCTTAGAAGAAAGAAGTGAAAAGAGGAGAAAGAGACAAAGAGGAAAAATGAGAGGCAAAAGTGGTAGCAGGGGCCTAGGAACTGAGGGGATGGGGGGACACAAATCCCCCCCCCCCCCAGATTAAATGAATAGGTGACATAAAAATAGCAAAATTAAACGTAATTATGCAATACTAGATTTGATGAAAGCTTTGACCCACGAACTATCTTAATTATATACAGAATAAACTAGCAACTTGCCCGTCAAAAATGAAGGGAGTAAAATTGTAAGCCTGGCATTGCTGTTTGCCACACAATGCAAGGATATGAGCCCTCTGAGCCCCTTTGACGAAACAGCCAATGGAAACAGAGATCGTCATCATTATTGCTTTGAAAAATGGAGGTTGGATTTCAAAGTTTTACGGGCTTATGGGTGAGTTACGATCGATGAGCTCAGAAGGGACTCAGAGGGCCCATATCCTCGCATTGTGTGTTTTTGTAGGTATTTTAATTTTGGTGGTTCGGCCATTAAAGTCTTATTTTTGCGAGCCCCTAGTCCATCTAGGTGCTTCGGGTCCTAAGTCATACGGGCCGTCATTTCGCAGCCATCGCTAAGTCATTGCAGCTAAGTCCCGCGTGTTTCAAATGTTCGTGCGCAAAGTCCTACTGGCCTATGGCGCTCATTGCAGCCTAAGTCCTGCGTGCCTCAACTGCCCGCCTCATGAGGCTCACAGTGCAATAAGCGCCTTCGGCGCTCATTGCAGCCTAAGTCCCATGTTTTCAACTGCTCGCCTCGCTTCACAAGGCTTGCAGTGAAATGAGCGCCTTCGGCCCTCATTGCAGCCTAAGTCCCGTGTGCTTTAACTGCTAAATATATTTGTGTATTATTTTATACATAGAGCAGTGTCATCTTCTTATGTATGTATCAGTGTGTGTATCTCTATATTACACAGAGCAGTGAATCAATCTATATTACACCCAGAAAAGTGTGTAGATGTATTATACTACAGCAGTGTGTTTCTCTGTATCTTACACAGAGAGATGTTCATGGCACTGGAAGCCTCCTGTTGCTGGGTGCGCTTGCATCCGCGTCCCAATGTACTTCATAAGCCCCTAACCTCCTACACTCCATGCCGGCCCTATCCCCCTACAGTAGTTAGCGGGCCTAACCCTAAGTCCCTAACCCTAACCCCCTACACCCCTTGCCTGCCCTAACCCTAATCCTACCCCCCTACACCCCTTACTGGCCCTAACCCCCTACACCCCTTGCCAGCCCTAACCCCCTCCGCCCCTTGCCGGCCCTAACCCTAATCCTAACCCCCCCTACAGCACTTTCCGGCCCTAACCCTAAACCTAACCCTAAGCCCCTAACGCCCTTCACCTCTTGGCGGCCCTAAACCTAACCCTCTTAGTCTGACCCTAACCTCCTAAAACTAAGTCCCTATGTCCCTAACCCCCTACACCCCTTCTCGACCCTAACCCTGTAAAGTTAACCCGAAAACCCCTAACCAATTACCGGGAACAAGGACACAGCTTCCTCGGCGCAGGGCAGTGCACGTGTGCTAGCATAAAACAGGAAAGCACCGTGATGTGTGTATTTACATAAAATGCATAATACCCAGAGCAGTGTGTTTACCTCTGTTGTACACAGAGCAGTGTGTATCTGTATTATACACAGTGCAGAGTTTGAGCTCGGCTTCGGAAATGTAGCCTGCAAGTTATTTTGCTATTCAATAGGAGTCTTTTTACGGGCTCCAATTGGGTTACGGGCTCCGGCCTCCGATCCAATGCGATGCCTCACATCGCAAGTTAATGCCCTCCAAGCCTTTGATCTTTCACGCCAGCAAGAGTTGCGAACGATAATATTGCAAATCGATATTCAATTGCTCTGATTCCCCCACGCTAAGCAAGCTGTCAAGCCCGCAAATGGTAAAAGTCGAACCACAAGTCACGGGTACCAAGGAGGACTTGCAAAGGACTTAATGACATGTCCAGAGCACTTGACATGCACATATACACACACTACTGTACTTTTATTAAAAGTGAAAGTGATGTTAGGTCTCAGAATTAATAGCACAACGTTCTCAAGCTCAAAAATTGGCCCCCCAAAAATACTTTATTTCATGTTTAATTTCTGTGTTATATCGATCCCGGTAATCAATGTGTTAATATATAATGGAACTCGCATGTAACAGAATATCATATTACGACTTTATCAAAATTGCATTATATATGGAATGTGGGTTCGATTGTAACTCATAATTCAAGCCCGTAGGACTTTGAAATCCAACCTCCGTTTTTCAAAGCCATAATGATGAATATCTCTGTTTCTATTGGCTGTTTCTAATTGGGAGTTACGGCCTTGCTTGATTGATCATGCTCAAGATCGCAAATGCTACTTTCGATAGCATGGTTTCTGAATTTCGCTATCGGCCCATAACTTGCGGCCTTGAGCAATTGAATAGCACAATAACTTGCGAGTGCCCTGCAGGCCCGCAGCAGGCCCGCAGACATGCAGCCTATACCACCATAACTTGGGGCCTTGCAATTGAATGAGGCTCTTTGTGTCTACATAGCAGTGTATATATCAATGTTAAACTCACAGCAGTGTATATCTGTGTTATGCACAGGGCAAAGTGTGTATCTGTATTATAAATTGAGCTGAATGTATCTTTTTTATACACAAAGTAGTGTGTACCTGTATTATACACAGAGCAGTGTGTATTTGTGTAATGGGCAGCGCAGAGCAGAGTGTGTATCTGTATTATACCCAGTGTCTGTATAGAGCATTTTGTGTGTATCATATGTATTCAAACAGAGTTGTGTGTGTATCTCTTATTAAAAAAAACTTAGAAAAATAACCTAAATGATCATTCATGCTGATGTCTGTTTTTTCACAGGCCTTTAACAGGAACTGATAGTGCTGTCGTCCTATAAACCTTGTAAGTTGGAGTACCTAGTAACATATGTGATGATAAAAGCTTATGAAAATGTCACTATAGGTTCTATTGTGGATTTTTCCAAGCTTAGATAGATCTTACTATGGAGTTAAAAGGATAATTTGCAAAATTATTATGAGTTAGCAGCCAGAGTGATAGTGTTTACAATTTACCACCGTATGCCAGGAACTCTTGTCCAGAGCAAAGAACATTGAAGAAGTCCAGGGGACTCAATGAATAGAGAGTGAGTACAGGAAGTTCTAGATACATCCTCTACTCCCCAAGGTCAGTTTGTACACTCACCATATGGAAAAAGCACAAGTGATTGTTTGCATAAAGGGAGCGAATGAGATAAAAAGTACAAAGAAATGAGAATGGGAGGAAAGAGAGCTTAGAAGAAAGAAGTGAAAGGAGGACAAAGAGACAAAGAGGAAAAATGAGAGGCAAAAGTGGTAGCAGGGGCCTAGGAACTGAGGGGATGGGGGGACACAAATCCCCCCCCCCCCAGATTAAATGAATAGGTGACATAAAAATAGCAAAATTAAACGTAATCATGCAATACTAGATTTGATGAAAGCTTTGACCCACAAACTATCTTAATTATATACAGTATAAACTAGCAACTTGCCCGTCAAAAATGAAGGGAGTAAAATTGTAAGCCTGGCATTGCTGTTTGCCACACAATGCAAGGATATGAGCCCTCTGAGCCCCTTTGACGAAACAGCCAATGGAAACAGAGATCGTCATCATTATGGCTTTGAAAAATGGAGGTTGGATTTCAAAGTTTTACAGGCCTATGGGTGAGTTACGATCGATGAGCTCAGAAGGGACTCAGAGGGCCCATATCCTCGCATTGTGTGTTTTTGTAGGTATTTTAATTTTGGTGGTTTCGCCATTAAAGTCTTATTTTTGCGAGCCCCTAGTCCATCTAGGTGCTTCGGGTCCTAAGTCATACGGGCCGTAATTTCGCAGCCATCGCTAAGTCATTGCAGCTAAGTCCCGCGTGTTTCAAATGTTCGTGCGCAAAGTCCTACTGGCCTATGGCGCTCATTGCAGCCTAAGTCCTGCGTGCCTCAACTGCCCGCCTCATGAGGCTCGCAGTGCAATAAGCGCCTTCGGCGCTCATTGCAGCCTAAGTCCCATGTTTTCAACTGCTCGCCTCGCTTCACAAGGCTTGCAGTGAAATGAGCGCCTTCGCCCCTCATTGCAGCCTAAGTCCTGTGTGCTTTAACTGCTCGCCTCAATTCGCAAGTCCCGTGTGCTGCAGCCGTCAACGGCTCACCTCGCTTCACGAGGCTTGCAAAGCATGACCAACGGCCCGTATATCCACAACTATTATATGTGATAAATACATTTTTGGAGTGGAACTGCAGTAATGCAAACTCCCCCCCCCCCCCGCCACCCCCAGAGCAGGTCCTCAGTGCATTGCACCAGTGGTAGACCCGTCCCTGCTTCCTGTTCTGGGAGTATAGTTGAATTATTCCCCCCAGATTTTGGAAGGCTTCTACGCCTCTGAGTGGTAGATTGAGAGATCAATGGTGTAAGAGATGCTCTGGGAATGATCAACAATATAGTACCTCTTTCAGTAGGAAGATGCCTACCCAGGAGCATTCCAAACAGGTCTTTGCTCTATTGTGTCATTACGGAGGAGAAAGTTTCTGCCTGACCCCACCCAAAGAGATAGCCCAGCGTTGAAATGACAGACAAGAATCCTCCCCACAAGATTGTAATAGCAAAGCCCAAATGGCCTTGTCAGGGAGGTTATAAGTACTACTAAGTATGGTATTTTATTTGGATAATACAGTTTTTAGAAGAGTTTTTGAGAAGGTGTTTATTATCAAGGCATATGGAAGATATACACAACAGTTGTGCATCTAATTAATTGTTGCAACATTTCCTCCTCTAGTCTCAAACTCTAGACTTCAATCCATTTTAAATGCTTCTGCTATCTGTGGGCTATTTGGCCAATTAAAAAGGGCTTTATATAAGCACATAGCAATTTTATTTTTACAAATGTTTTCAGTTAGTGAACTTCTATTCAAATGCAAGGTCTTCACTAACTAATAACTTCTATAAAATAATATGCTATGTGCTTATATAGAGCCCTATTCAACTGGCCAGGTCACGTTTGAATGAGGCCCTATGTAAACCTCATCTGCTGCCTCACTTGACTGTCCCTACACTGGCTTCCTCTGCCAGAATAAAGTAGCACCTTTTTACCTTTATCTACAATGCCCTCAAAAGTACTACAGTCCCCTACATCTCACATCTGATCTATGTATATTCCCTTAGTCCCTTAACCAGTCGTTTGCTCCATTCACAACTTACGCTTTCCTTACCCATCATGACCTCCTCCCACTTGTCTAGCTGGCGTTTCCACTGTTGCTCCTACCCTGCGGAATTCTTGCATTGCTTTCTGGCATTTCCCCACTTTTCATAACTTTAAACGCTATCGGAAAACCCATTTTTTCAGATGTTTATCATCTTGTTGCCACTAAGAGTTTTCTGGAATTTCATCCTAATTATATTACCATCAACCAATCCTTTTATCTCTTGCCTCTACCACTCTACAGTGGAAGCTGTCACAAAGACATGGCCCTCATCTCCTGCACCAGTATGTATACTTACATTAAGTTTGTGTTATGCATTCACTGTAACTCATTGTATAGTTATATAGATTATGCTATAGCTTTAGAAAAACTGTTTTACCACTGTAGACAACTGTAGCAAATAAGGCCAAAAAGTACCAACATTTCTTCAAATGTTACAGAATACTACAAATGAACTGTTGTTGTATTTGATGTCCCTCATACACCTTCATAACAGTCATTAGATGCACTGTTAAATGTCTAGATTGATCACTATACACTGAATTTATTGGAAATAGGCGAAAGGTTTAATAGAATTACATGATTCATGATTACATGAATCCAATTACACGATTCAGAGTAGCTTATTGTTAAAAAAAAGGCACTTGTATTTCAATTATGTACCAAACTATTTTTTTTGGGGGGGGGGGGGGGGGGATTAGAATTTTTGAAGACTCTATACACGCAGGAATCTATTTTGTATTTGTTGCACACATCCTGAGACCTTGGTGATGGGGGTATGTGCTTGTAGTTAGCAGTGGAGGAAGAAGGAACAGGTTCAGAGCCTTTGTGTGATAATAGGATTAGATTGGAATTGACACCTCCTCTCAATGGCCAAGAAGCAGACATCTTGCATCATGCAATGCAACTACAGCTCTCTAGAAATGAAAACACCTCTCAAAATCGTCCCCATTGTGTAATGGACCTATCCAGGGTCCTACAATGCATCAACATTATTATTTTTTTCTAATTAATAACTAGCTTTATGGATTTTTCTGCTTAATTTTGCTTATGTCTATGCATTTTTTATTATGCAGTAGTCCTTTAAGGAAGAAATAACATTTACATCTACACTATATGTTGCCATGACTATGGAGTAGGCCATATATAACATATGTATTTTAGATCTAGAGGTACACTAGAAAAACGCTCTGCGCAGCTCTTAGATTCACAAAGCAGGCAAGTGTTGCCAGAATACACAAGCATAAGGTCCCAAGCAAGCTTTAGAAAGCATAGGATATGGGACTTCTTCACATATAACAGCAAAATGTTTTAGAGATGCTATGTATAATTGTTGTATAAAAGGTCATCTTTTGTTCAAGAGGATTACATCGCTATTTGACTGTCATCTTGGGTCCAGTCAATAAAATGTCTGCTAGAAGAAGTGAAACAACTCTATGTAAAGAATCCATGTGGATCATTAATCATTCACCAAAGCCTAGTGTTATATGGCAAATAATAGATGTGACTATAAGTCAGGGTCTGGACTGTTCTCCCGGCCTCCCTATCCTGGTGAGTTCCCGGCAGCCCCTCTGATCCCGCCTGTTCTGTAGCGGTCAGATCTCCAGGTACCTTCTGGTTTCCTTCCTCCACCTTATAGGGCTGTAGCCAACAGTCCATTTCCTCTGGCAGTGTATTCTCTGCTAGCTCAGCTGGGGAAGCATGGGGTAACCCCAAGTACTTGAGCCAGGTTCCACCTGGGCCCACCTCCTCAAGCAGTTCCTCATTCTCTTTTTCCAACTCCATTTCTTTATGAATCAAAGGTTTGAGCAACGTTTCTTCTTCTGTTGATGGGTCTATTTCCACGTCCTTTTGGCGTTGTGCCAATAGGATTTTGCGACTCCAAGGCCACACTTTGGATCTCCATACAGAAAATCCGGGAACCCTTCCAGTCCAAGCCTGTAGAAGGAGGGCCCTTCAAAGCATTATGTCCACATACTCATGTTCCAAAGCGAGCTCCAACCACACCAGGTCCATAAGCCGTTCTGCTAGCTTCTCACCCAGCTGGAGCCCAAGGGAATCCATCCACTGATTTAGAAAAGCTGTCCACCTATCCTCGTCTGTGGCAATCTGTTGCCTTCACCGCTCCAGCAAGGGACTTAATGTCCTATCCATTAACTCCCTTACAGGTCCTCTCTAGTACCCGTTGGCTTTTTGGCTACATTCGCGTGTTACGGGTTTGAAATCCAGTGGATTTGTAGCAATTTAATAGCGATTTTCAAATGTAACAGTTACGGGCTTGACAGATCAAAGGCAACAGAGTTCAGATTTCAACAGCCCATAGGGTTTCTCTGCATGTAACCCACAGGTCAGTTGCGGGTGGCTTTACAAGGCCAATTTAATAGCCGTAAATCTTGTGGGCTCTTTTACGGGCTAGGTGTTACACGTTGGTGGAATATAATTGGGCTGATAGGCCCCTATTCAATTGTGGGCTTGAAATTTGCAACAGTTACAGAGCGATTCAATTGATAAAGCCTGCAGCTACCTGGCGTAAAGCCTAAACCATAAACCATGCACCCGTAAGTAGCATTTCAGAGCATGATCATGATCAATTTAGCAAGGCCATAAGTAACGATTTAGAAACAGCCAATAGTAAATGAGTCCGTCATCATGATGTCAGTAAAACATGGAGGTTAAATGTCAATCAATTAGTGTTTAGAAGTCCAATATGCGATCAGACTCGCAATCCCACTTTGTAGAAAATAATAAAAATTAATTAAGAAATGTTATAGTCCATGTGGGTGGCCTGATATGTATTAACTCCTTGATTACTGAGATTGATATAACACAGAAATTATACTTTAGAAAAGAGTTTCAGGCTGTTGTGCAATTAATTCTAATGTCTTTCAATGGTTTCCCCGTCTTTTAAAGTGCAGTATTGATTTTTTTATTTGCATTTACAGTGCTACGATCAGGTGCTTAACCCCCTTGCAAGTCCTATCTGGTACTCGTGGGCTTAGCTGGGTCTGAGTTATGATTTTGACA
Organism: Discoglossus pictus; assembly: GCA_027410445.1. Lineage (NCBI taxonomy): Eukaryota > Metazoa > Chordata > Amphibia > Anura > Alytidae > Discoglossus > Discoglossus pictus. The sequence continues at coordinate 178,098,301 of CM050164.1, forward strand.
ACTGCAGGGATTTTCAGCCTGTAACCCGCAAATCATTTGCGGGTAGCTAAAAGAAGCCAATTGAATAGCGAATTAGTTTACATGCTACATTACGGGCTCCAGTAACTTACAATTGCTCAATTGAATAAGGGCCTTATACTACTAAGTCTATATATAGCTTACTTATCTTCAGGCACAGATATAACCACTGTCTCCCTAGGCCAGTTTTAGAACTCTGTTGGAGAGATTGTGAGGGATGTTATGCAAGAGAGAGAGATTAGAAGCCATTATGAAATATGGAGAAAGGAGAAAAAAAGAGTATTGAGTAAGAGAAAGTGGGAAAAAGAGAGGGAAGAAGCATAAATTAAGTCAAAGAGAGGAGCAATACAGGAAAGAAGAGAACAAATTGACAAGAGGCTGGGAAAGAAGAAAAACAAAAGGGGCAAAAGGGGGAAAACTAGAGGGAAGAAAGAAGTTCAAATGTAGAGACAGATCTCAAGTAGGAGTGAGCAAAGAAAGAGAAACTGAAAATGAGTATGAGATATATTTAGCAGAAGCATTTTGTCTGCCATCTCTTGATCTCTTATTGGCCTTCTGCTAAATTCAACTCTGCTTATCTTCTTTTTCTAGACACATAAACATATATATTCCATTTTTCTGACCACTAGAAAGAAAATGCTTACTCTTTTCATTGGCAGACATTTACGCATTGCTCACTATTATTACTTCAAAATAATTAATAAGCGTACAGTAGTAAATGAGCCCAGCACTGATCCTTGACCAACTCCACTTACTTTTATTCTAGTGTACTTTTCTTACTTTTTTTCTAGTGTAAAAGAATTAGTAAGGAGGCAGACACAGTGAAATGCCACAGTTTAAAAACAATGAGAAGTGTTCCAGGCTAAAGATCAAGGGAAAACCAGCTGAATTTAAGGTCATTTTTTTTTCTCACAATGCCATATTGTTTTCTTTACTTATGTTTGCAACTAATATTTTCTACACTGTTTTTTACGTAAAAGCTAAGAATGGTCCCACTTTTCCATAGAAGATATTACCAATCATTTTATGAATTAATGAAAACTAAATTAAAATAATTTGTGCAGCCCTTTTTATGGCTTGGGGGCTTTACATGCAACCCTTCAAATAGTTACATAGTTACATAGTATTTGAGGTTAAAAAAAAAAAAATTATAGTCCATCAAGTTCAACCTTTTAAGATCTCCTCTGATCTGCAATATGCGGATTAGTTGTTCATTAATAATGAAGTTCACCTGCTCCAGATTACCTGCCCAAAGACAGTATTTCACATTTTTGACTCTGTTACTTGAACTTGATCATATTACTTTTCAGTTAAAAGACATGGGTCTCCACTACTTGGATATTACAATAATAATCATTATTATTATTATCTTTTATTTGTATTGCATCAACATATTCCGTAGTACTGTAGAAGGGATAAGAACAAGGGAAATACAAATTTAACAAATTCAGAAGTTGAAGGGCCCTGTTTTGAGATTAGAATCTTTGCAGTAAGTGCTTTTTTCCAAAGCACCCTACAAGACTGGAAACAATAGACTGGTCAATAATCACATAGTAACCAGTTGTTCTAGACAATGGACACCGGTTATCTAAATAGCTTCCATCTATGTCTGTTCCATGTGGCTCTAAGATTCCCTTTGTGAGAAATATCAGCAATACACAGTGCCACTCCAGGGGGATGGTGTTGCTTTCCTCCAATTTTAAATCCTGTCGGTTTTTATCACCCTAAGTGTTAACTGTTGCAATGTGTGCCAAGGGATGACTTCATTCATTGGATGGTTATTGACACAGACAAATCCTGTATCTCGCTTGGCTCACAGTATATCTTGTGTGAAATTTTACCTTGCAAATACAAGATATAAGTTACTGTCAAGAAATAGAGTGATATTCGAAAGTTAAACATTGTTAAAATGGAGTTCTGTTTTTAAGAACCCTGACCTTTATAAATGATGGACAAAACTTGACCGGAAGAATTAACAGTTAATCTTTTTTATTTTTTTTATCACCCACATTGGTCGGGATATGTTAAGAACTCCACAGTGTGTTGTTTTGTGGAAAATACTGTAGTTTCAATTGCTGTCCATTACTTTACATGTTGGTAATTATTGATCTTTTGGTTGAGGATGTTTTGCTGACTATTGATCCTACTACATTGCATTGGAAGTCTGTTGAGGTGCTGGAGAAACCCCTGGGGCTCCAGAACTGAGGTCTAACCAGTTATGTGACAGGTTCCAGGTTATAGGTGGTCCCGTACTTCCCAGTAAAATAATTTCTTTCTTTTTTTTTCTTTATAAATTTTGTTACATTACACACGAAAAAACATAAATTTCAAATGTACCAATTCTGACATACAAAAAAACGAAACAAGACAAAGATCACATAAACAAATCATATACCTCCATCATGAGGAAAGCACTCCGGATAGAGAAGAGAGGAGAAACATCTCGCTGAGCTCAAACATTCGTTAGCTCTTTTAGCTCTTATCTTTGGGCCTATCTTTGTATTGCTTAAGCCACATTTTAGAAGGTAAACATATTCCAATCTTTCTCGAAGTTCCGACCATGATGGGCATACTTTATATTTCCATCTAGAAACTACAAGTTTTTTTGATTCCATAAGGAAGAGCAAACCATTCCTTTAACTGATATTGAAAGATCATCTGGGAAAAAATGTAAGATCACCAATTCTGGTGCCGGAGTTATTACCTTTTCACATATCTTTGATAAATATTTAAAGCTTTCCGACCCAAAATTCTGTATTAACGGACAACTTCCCCACATATGGATATGCGAACCACTCTGCCCACAGCCTCTCCAGCAGTTCTTTTGTTCCTCTGAATTATTTAATTGACCCAATTTAATTGGAGTTATATACCATCTATTGATAATTTTGAACTGGATTTCCCTATATGTTACATTTTTAATAAGTCTAGCCATTAGAGAAAAGGATGAGTGCCATTTTTTGATAGGCCAAGAATTACCTATATCATTTTCCCATAACCTCCAATTAAAGGGTTTCTCAAGTTGGTATTGTTTCTTAATAATTTTATAACATTTAGATACTAAGTGCTTTTTATCTTTAGAAGAGATTAAGATTTCAAAATCTGTCAGCTTCCTCGTTTGCTCCATATAGAATGGGGATAAAACCAATAGTTTCTGTAATTTAATATATTCCAGCCAATTATCTATAGAAATTGAATAACAGTTAAAAAGTTCTTGGAGCTCCATTAATTTTTTATCCCCATATATATCTTTCAAACAAAAGGCTCATTTTCTCAATAACATCCTAAGTAGGCTAGAATCAAATAATTTGGCCAATGAGGCCAAAGGCGTGATCGGGCTAGGTAGGGGCATTAGGGAAAAGCAAGCATTAAATTTACACCACCACCTATGATTTTTTGCTGTAAGACTTCCTCGTAATTTGCTATCCTTAAACTCCCCCTGAGTGGAAAACAGTAAAAGGTTTAAATCCCCATATTCTAAGTCAAAGTTCTCAATTTGAGACCAATTAGAAAGGTCAGACGAGTGAGTCCATAATACTAGTTAAGACATTTGTATAGCTTGTTGGTAGTTTTTAATCAGCGGGTATCCAACTCCTCCCTTTTCAAAGTCGCATATTATATAGACTTTCTTTATCCTAATTCTTTTATAATTATGTATGTATTTATCAATTTGGAATTTATTGATAATGTATGCTGGAACCCACAGTGGGAAACTGCGTGACAAATAAGTAATTTTTGGAAGAATGTCCATTTTTACCGCCTCTAAGCGTACAGACCAGGACCTAATATTATTTCCCCAATCTTGTAGAATTTTTTTTTATCTTTGAATAAAGTTGTTTAAAGTTTTGCACAATAACTTGTTTTAAATTGACATATAGATCAATACCCAAATCAGCCAGACCAAACTATTCCAGCATTAATTCCATGTATCTCCACCCGACTCTGTCAAAAGCTTTCTCTGCATCCAATAAAACAAACACTGCCAGAGTGCCCTTTTTATTAAGAAACTCAATCAAATTTAATAATCTTCTAAGATTTGAGGCTCCCTGTCTCTCAACTATAAAACCCATTTGGGCTGTTTCAATTAGAGAGTTAATTATTGTATTCAACCTCAAGGCTAATATCTTTGAATAGATTTTTATATCATTATTCAATAAAGATATAGGTCTAAAGTTTTTACATTCTAATATTTCAGAATCTATCTTTGGGATGTTTACTATAACGGCTTCTAACATTTCACTGGGAGCTCTGCCTTCCTTTTTTATCTCATTGAACATATTCACCAGTTCCTTCACTATTTCTCTATGAAACATTTTATAGTAATGATTATTAAAACCATCCAGGCCAGGTGAAGAGTCAGTATTCAAATCTCTGATAACCCTGTCAACTTCTTATTCAGTAATTTCCCTATCTAGCAAATCTAAATCTGATTTTTTTCCTCCTGAGTCGCTTTTTTTTCATTGTTCACTTCTAAGTTATATAATTCAGAATAATATTCTTTAAAGATTTGTGCTATACTCTCTGGATTTGAAATGATTTTATCTCCAACTTTAATTTTATCCAGAAGTTTATTTATACCCCTTGGCTTAATCCTATATGCTAAATCTTTACCTGCTTGATTCCCCCAAAAGTAAAACCTTTGCAAAAACTTGAATCTTGTGTCATCCACTTTTTTTTGTTCAATTTTTTTAATTGAGGACTGTAGACTCTTCATTTCCAGAATGTTTTTATTGAGATTATGCTTATGTTCTCTATCCAGTTTAGCCAGATCTATATACATTTCCCTTAATGTTCTCCCTCTATATTTTAGCAAATGCGATTTTGCTTTTATCAAAATCCCTCTAATATAAGCTTTATGAGCCAACCATAGAGTTATACTGGAATTAACTGAATATCTATTCTCTTCAAAGAATTGATTGATTTCTTTTTTAATGTTATTACTTATGTGTTCATCTTTTAAGAGCTAGGGATCTAGTCTCCATGGTCAATGTTTCTTGCTTCTACAATCTCCTTTCCAGCTGATCGATACCATACCGTGGTCTGATCTTAAGGTCGGTTTAATATCTGCTAAGTCTAGATATTTAAAACTCAAATCATTGGAGAAAACATAATCCAGTCTGGCATATGAGGCAAATCTATGTGAATAATGTGTATAGTCCCTTTCTCCCGGATATAAAGTCCTCCAAGTATCAAATAGATTATATTTACTAATTAGATCATAAAATTGTTTAGCTTTACGGGTAAGGGCGGGATCAATACAAGAGCCCTTGGGGAGTTTCTTATCTTCCACTGGGTTCATACACATATTAAAATCCCCGCAAACAGTGAGTAAGCAAGAAAAATATTTTCTTAGCTTCAGTAGCGTCCTTCTTAAAAATGTCACTTCTTTATTGGGTGCATATATATTCAATATAGTGTGTTTTACGCTGTTGATCCATCCTGACCATAATGTATATCTACCTTGACTATCTAGATCCAATAATTCTTCTTTCAAATTTATTTTTTTATTAAAGAAGATTGCTGTTCCTCTAGTTTTTCTTCTGTACATAGAAGATCCACCACATACATAGTGCATATCATTAAATATCGGGGCCTTATCCCTAGCCCAGTGGGTATCCTGTATACATATGATATCTGCTTTTTCTGCTTTAAACATCTTAAAAAAGGCACATATTTTTCCTGGTGCTTTCAAGCCCTGGGCATTTTGACTAATCAATTTAAGCCTATCCATCTTCTAGCCAAAGTCCAAGCTCCCTATAAAGTTGCCCTCCTCTCAACTCCCCATGCCTCTCCCCATGCTGGTTACAAACTACACAAACCTTAACACAAAATATATACATATACGAAAACAAAAGAAACACATAACACACAAAACCACCCTCCTTGCCTGGCCTGTCCCACTTCAAAAAGTTAGACAGCATGCCTTAAATAGACATGGCAGCGGGAATCCAACAGAGAGTATTAATCCTCTCTCCTCCCTTTCTTTCCTTCCTTTATCCTTAAATTCCCCATTACTCCCTTCTCTCTCTTCTCTCCCTTTTCCTTCCTTTTTTCCCTTTTTTTCCCCTTTTCCTTTCCCTTTTCTCCTTTTTTGGGAGATATGAATTAGGTGTATAAACATAAATATGCATTAAAATTCTTGTTTCCAAATACACCATTACAATATGTAAAGGGCTTTATAATACCTTACCAAGATGGCCCTTAGTGCCCCTACCCCCATCTTCAAATAGCAGGGAACTACAGGAGAGAAAAAGAGAGGGAAGAAAAAAACAAAAAATCACAGCAACACCACTTCATAACCAAAATATATTATGAACCACATTGGTCATTACTCCAAATACATAAATTGATACCTTTAAACTAAAAAAAATACTATTTATGATGGGTGTCCATTTTATCAAGTGTAAATACTGAGCTAATTATAAAATACTTCAAAAGTGTTTTATGAGTAAAAAATCTATTGACTCACTCTTAATTTACATACTAATATTATCAACCCAATCTTGTACAAATCCTTCTAATCTACTAATATTTTGTAAACGTGAAAAAAAATGTGTTGTGCCTCTAAGTGCAAAATGTAAATTTCCAATCAGTTAGTAATTGTAGCCAAACTAACTAAACAGTGCATAAAAAAAATGTGCTGATGAAGTTAAAATCTATCATATCATTTTCATAATTTTTCATATTTATAAATACTTATTAAAAGGTGTTAAGTTTTATCCTTAATATATAACAAAGTGCAATGTGCACCCAGGTGGATTTCATAGTTCAGTCATTATTATAGTTGAACTAACGCTACAGTACATTCAGTATGTGGTGAGGAGTAAAAAAAAAGTTAAATCATTTCATACTTCATTTAAGTACTGCAGATCCCTCCAAACTGATCGCCAACAATCCTGTGGTACTTTGAGGCTCCAGTTCATAAAAATAATTATCACTATTTTGTTTTTAGGATTTGATTATTTTAACAACCAGCTTCTGTTTTTCTAATGCACCTAAACTTTTCTGATTGTGTTACATCATGAACAGAGAAGTTTGTATATTTCTATACATTTACCATTATTATTAAACACATGTGTAGCGGAACCCATCACTGTTTTAAACTGTTTTATGATTATTATGGTTAAAATATGATCCTACTATATATATGTTGGTTGATGTTCTACAGAATATATTGGCTCAGAATATTAGCCAGACTTTTGCAGACCTAGGCTAATAGATAATCCTGTTACAGAGATTCAAGAGATAAGAAAGTTGTAAAGGATCCTTGCATTTTCCAAAGTGTTTTCATTCTCTGATAAGAACAAAGAATGATCTAATTAAGGTCTGATTGTATCCAAGTTGCCAGGGAGGTGTGACTCACCTATTGTCCTATATGTGTATTGTGTGGGGGGTATGTGCAATGTCTGTGTGTTATGTGTAAAAACATACTTTTACTAACTTTTGAACCCCTGGTCTGATTCATGCCATTTTTGTATATGTTGTTCCCCTGGGTGAGAGATATTGAATGGTGCGGGACTTAAAGGTGTACCCCCTGTATTTGGGGTACATCCAGAATGTGGTTAAAATTGTGTCTGTTTTAATTGTGTTACCTGTTATCTGAGGGGAGGAGACGTGGGGGTTGAACCATGCAGATAATTGGCTGTTGTGATAATTATATGGGTGTAGCCCTTCAGAGGGCAACATTGCATAAAAGGAGATTCCCTGTCATTTAAAATATAGTTCTACTTGACCCTTCAAAAAAACGTAGCATTGTCTCGTTCTTTGGGGGGGATTTATGGTACCGTTACTCTGCCGCATTTTACAGCACTCCTGGATTATACAATGGGATATCGTGGAGGGGAATAAGCATTTCATTACTGCACAGCACCTTGCTTAAGAAAAGGACGTCTCCAACGGCTGGTACCCTCTCACTACCGGGGTAGCCGTTACAACATGTATATATATATATATATATATACAGTGCCTTGCAAAAGTATTCACCCCTCTTGGCATTTTTCGTGTTTTGTTGCCTCACAAACTAGAATTAACATGGATTGTTTGAGGATTTGCCTCATTTAATTTACAGAACATACCTACAACTTTGAATATATTTTTTATTATTATTATTATTATTGTGAAGCAAACAACAAATAGGACAAAATAACAGAAAAAGTCAATATGCATAACTATTCACCCCCTAAAGTCAATACTTTGTAGAGCCACCTTTTGAGCCAATCACAGCTCCATGTCGCTTTGGATAAGTCTCTATGAGCTTGCCACATCTTACCACTGGGATTTTTGCCCATTCCTCCTTGCAAAACTGCTCCAGCTCCTTCAAGTTGGATGGTTTGCGCTTGTGAACAGCAATCTTTAAGTCTGATCACAGATTTTCTATTGGATTGAGGTCTGGGCTTTGACTAGGCCATTCCAACACATTTACATGCTTCCGCTTAAACCACTCAAGTGTTGCTTTACCAGTGTGTTTGGGGTCATTGTCCTGCTGGAAGGTGAACCTCCATCCTAGCCTCAAATCACGCACAGAGTCGTACAGGTTTTGCTCAAGAATATCCCTGTATTTAGTACCATCCATCTTTCCCTCAACTCTGACCAGTCTCCCAGTCCCGGCTGCTGAAAAACATCCCCACAGCATGATGCTGCCACCACCATGTTTCACTGTGGGATGGTGATCTTTGGGTGTTGTGATGTGTTGGGTTTTCGCCAGACATAGCGTTTTCTTTGATGGCCGAAAAGTTCAATTTTAGTCTCATCAGATCAGAGCACCTTCCTCCATACATTTTGGGAGTCTCCCACATGCCTTTTCGCAAAGTCAAAACGTGCCATTTTGTTTTTTACTGAAAGTAATGGCTTTCTTCTGGCCACTCTGCCATAAAGTCCAACTTTATGGAGCGTACAGCTTATTGTTGTCCTATGTACTGATACTCCAGTCTCTGCTGTGGAACTCTGCAGCTCCCCCAGGGTTACCTTAGGTCTCTGTGCCGCCTCTCTGATTAATGCCCTCCTTGCCCGGTCCGTGAGTTTTGGTGGGCGGCCGTCTCTTGGTAGGTTTGCTGTTGTGCCATGTTCTTTCCATTTGGTTATGATAGATTTGATGGGGATAGGATTAGGTGTTGCAGCCTCTGGGGCCTTTCAAAAAAGGTGTGTATATGTAATGACAGATCATGTGACACTTAGATTGCAGACAGGTGGGCATCATTTCACTAATTATGAAGGTATAGTTCTTTATGGGCTTCATAACAAAGGGGGTGAATACACACGCACATGCCAATTTTCTGTTTTCTATTTCTAAAAAATAGTTTTATGTATATATTTTTCTCATTTCACTTCACCAACTTAGACTATTGTGTTCTGATCCATCACATACAATTCAGATTAACAAAACATTGAACTTAAGGCGGTAATGTTACAAAATAGGTAAAAAGTCAAGGGGGTGAATACTTTTGCACGGCACTGTGTATATATATATATATATATATATATATATATATATATATATATATATATATAAGTTTATTATTTGTTTACTTATTTATTTACTTTCAAATGTGAACACAAATGTACTATTTATTTACTATATAAATTAATTATAAATGTATATATATATATATATATATATATATATATATATATATATATATATATATATATATAAATAAAGATTGAGGTAGCCGTCAGTGTCGTGATCTACATGAATAATCAGAGTATTGCAGTATATAGTGATACCATTTTTATTAGATAAACGTATTCATAATATAGCGACAAGCTTTTGAGAGATGAACCTCTCTTTATCAAGTCAAATGCAAAACTGATAAAAATATGCAGAGAAGTAAAAAGTAGAGAGAAAAAATAGGAATAAAAAGGAAAAAAAATAATTGGGCAGAGATTAGAGGCACAGACCAGAATGACATATATAGTTGTAAGCATGCGGGATGTTGCTAACGCTGCGGGCTCGCATAGCGAGCATGCAGTCCTCGCAAAGTGAGGGCCTCAGTTGCTGGCATGGATCGCCGAAGGCGCTACTTGCCAGCAACTGCGGACCTCGCAACATTTACGGACTTACGTCAAACAAATACGAGACGCAGGACTTAGAAAAAAAAACACCTTGTAAAGATAAGACTTTAACGGCCGTCCCGCGCGAACCTGTAAACATTAGAAAAACAATAAATACACACAACATATACATAAAAAGCTTACCCACAGCAAGGGGGGGGGGGGGCACCCAGGACCTCTGCAAGTGAAGTTACACCTCGATTTAAGTCCAAATTATAGAGTTTAGACACTCGAAAATCACCTAAGCAAGAGAAAAAATGGCCGCTGAAAAAAATGAAAACGAGGCTACACGACCCTAAAGCCGCAAAACACCACCAAGCACAATAGGCGCCATTTTACAACACTAACTTACACAATCCGGAAGTACACAGCTACCCTAGCGGATTTTCCTCGCGCACTCACACTATTTACACTACACACTACACACTGCACACATTGCTGACACTTACACAGCAGCTCCACAGCACTGAAAACACACATTGTATGCTACAGCAATGAAAACAGATTGCCAGCTCTTCAACACAATGCTTCCTACATATATTACTTCAAAATAGGTAAAGTATATTCCTTTATTAATGTATTCTTGATTTGATTACCATACACCAAACAGCATTAGCTCACTTACAATTTCATTGCCGTCATTTTTTGTTGGGCTCTATTCTAGTTGTAAATAATGTCCTGATAGTTCAGTATGTAAGTCTGTAGATCATGTTTTAGATAAGAACCCAGCAGAGCTATAATTTAGAGCCATAAATGCCCCCACAATTTGTGGATTAGAAAAACAGTAATTGTACAAGGGAGGCATGTGGAATGTGTCTGAATCATAAGACATTTAGATAGTGGGACTGAAAACTTAAATCAATATTAAGCCTAGTATCTTTAGTATAAACATTTTTTATTTGAAAATTTTCAATATTCAATATTCTTCTGGGTGAAATGTTGCCTAACTGGGGTACAGTTCCTGTCTTCATTGTACTTTTTGATGGATGTCTGTGCAGGTTCATCCTCAGGAGTAATTTTTTACTGGTTTCCTAATATAACAGCCACTTTCACATGCACTACATTGATTATGTACACTATATTAAATGATGTACATGAATATGACGCTCTAATGTTATAGGTCTTGTTTTAACAACCGCAAGGGTTTCAAGGCCGTAACCCATAATCCGTTTGTAGCCCGCAAAAAAATGCCAATTGAATAGCAAAATAACTTACGGCCTCCATTACAGGCTACTGTAAGTTACGATTAACCAATTGAATCGGGCTCTTAGTATGGGAGGGATGGAAGCTAGAGTTCTGGAGGTAACTGCATCTATCTGTAGGTTTCCTATACACAGATGAGTTAAGTTTGCCATTTGTGATAGAAATGGTAGTGTCCAGAAAGTTCACCTCTTCTGCAGAGTAATCCATTTTAAGTTTAATAGATGGGTGGAAGGTATTGAACGAATTGTGGAAGTCAATGAGTTTTTTTTCCTTCTGTCCATACGATTGACAGGTCCTCTATGTAATGGTAGTATCTATAAGATTTGTGTACATAAGTGGACAGGAATCTCTGTTCCAGGTTGGCAATAAAAAAGTTAGAATATTGGGGTGCCATTTTGGTACCCATTGGGGTCCCCATTATGTGTAGTTAAATATGTTGGTTGAAGATGAAGTAGTTGTGGGTCAGGATATATCCTAGAAGTTTTACAATGGTATCAGGGTTATATTTGTGGTTCTGAATGTGTGAGAAATGTCATTTTTTGTTTGGGATCGTTATCATGTTGGAATACTGCCCTGTGGCCCAGTCTCGCTCTCACCCACAACCATGGCACACCACACAAACACGCTATCTACAGAGATGCTCACGCACTGCAGAACGATTATGGAGGAAATCTCGCACTTCAGCAGACTTTCTCCACTACAAGTTTACCTTGCGCTCCTACTTCTCTGCCCTCAATCTTGCCAAACAACACTACTTCTCATCACTAATATCAAACCTGTCCTCCAACCCTAAACGTTTATTTGCTACATTCAACACCCTCCTCCTCCCACCCCCACCTCCTGCCCCTTCCTCTCTCACTGCTGATGACTTTGCCAGCCATTTTAAAAATAAAATCGATACCATCCGAAATGAGCTCTCCTCCCAGCTTGGCCCTACCCCACCACCCTCTCCCCAAACCGACAACACCCAGCCCTTACCCTTCCCCAATCCCACCTCCACTATGGACTCCTTTGACCCTGTAACCGAGGATGAAGTATCTACTTTACTATCAACCTCTCACCTTACCACATGTCCTCATGATCCTATTCCATCACAGCTAATCCCTCCCCTATCCACCACACTTATCCCAGCTCTCACACATCTATTCAACCTCTCCCTAAACACTGGCAAGTTTCCATCCTCCTTAAAACATGCCACAGTTACACCCATTCTCAAGAAGCCCTCTTCTGACCCAGCTTCTGCCTCCAACTATCGCCCTATCTCACTACTTCCCCTTGCGTCTAAACTCCTTGAGCGGCTTGTTTACAATCGCCTCACTCAATTTATTTCCTCCAATTCCCTACTTGACCCCTTCCAATCTGGCTTCCGGTCCCAACACTCTACAGAAACAGCCCTTACAAAAGTCACTAATGACTTGCTAACCGCAAAATCAAAGGGTCACTACTCTATTCTAATTCTCCTGGATCTCTCTGCTGCCTTCGATACAGTTGACCACCCTCTTCTAATCCAAACGCTCCGCTCTTTTGGCATCCAGGACACAGCTCTTTCATGGTTCACATCCTATCTTAAAGATCGTACATTTAGTGTCTCCTTCTCTGGCACCTCTTCTTCACCTCTCCCTCTGTCTGTTGGCGTTCCCCAAGGTTCTGTCCTAGGCCCCCTCCTCTTCTCCATCTACACCTCCTCCCTTGGCACCCTTATAAAATCCTTTGGATTTCAGTATCATCTCTATGCAGATGATACTCAAATCTATCTCTCTGCACCCGATCTATCCCCCTCTCTTTTAGCTCAAGTTTCCAACTGCCTCTCTAGCATATCCTCCTGGATGTCCACCCGTCAACTCAAACTCAACATGTCTAAAACTGAACTTCTAATCTTTCCACCCTCTACTACAGCTTCCACACCTCAAATATCTCTAACTGTTGACAACACCATTATCGCCCCTACCTCCCAGGCCCGTTGTCTTGGGGTTCTACTGGATCCCGCCCTCTCTTTTATTCCTCACATCCAAGCAATAACAAAATCATGTCAGTTTCACCTAAAAAACATCTCCAAAATTCGTCATTATCTTACAGAAGACACAGCTAAAATTCTAATTCACTCTCTCATCATCTCTCGACTCGACTACTGCAATTCCCTCCTTGCTGGCCTCCCCATCTCTCGTCTGTCTCCCCTCCAATCCATAATGAACGCCTCCGCTAGACTCATCTTCAATACCAAATGATCAGTGTCTGCAGCCCCTCTCTGTCAATCACTCCACTGGCTTCCCATAGCTTCCCGAATCAAATTTAAAATCATGACCCTAACACATAAAGCCCTCAACAACAGTGCACCCCCTTATATCTCTGCTCTTGTTTCAAAATACTCTCCCAACCGGCCCCTTCGTTCTGCTAACGACCTTCTTCTTTCCTCCTCTCTCATCACCTCCTCTCACTCCCGTCTTCAAGACTTTTCTCGTGCTTCCCCATCCATTTGGAACTCCTTGCCCCGCTCCATTAGATTATCTTCCTGCCTCAAAACCTTTAAGAAATTATTAAAAACACACCTGTTTAAAAAATCTTATCATCTTCAGCCTTAACATGTACAACTGAACATTCCACAGCTTAATAACACTCACAACCACAATCTACAGTACAACACACAGACCCCTCCACTTTACTGAACCAATTGCTTTCAATTGTATTTGTCACCCTCTTTTATCACACCTAAACCCTTAGATTGTAAGTTTGTGAGTTTTCAATCTTGTGTCAGGCCTTGGAAACAAGCTCTATGTACATTTGATTTTATGCTCAAAAACAGGGCCCTACATTCTTTACAAGGTGTTTAATTTGTTTTCTGCTATGTACTCAACCCCTGTACAGCGCTACAGAATATGTTGGCGCGATATAAATAAAGATAATAATAATAATGCTCTGCTTCAGTATGTCACAGTACATGTTGACATTCATGGTTCCCTCACTGAACTGTAGCTCCCCAGTGCCGGAGGCACTCATGCAGGCCCAGACCATGACGCTCCCACCACCATGCATGGCTGTAGGATAGACATACTTGTCTTTGTACTCCTCACCTGGTTGCCGCTACACACGCTTGACACCATCTGAACCAAATAACATTATCTTGGTCTCATCGGACCCCAGGACATGGTTCCAGTAATCCATGTTCTTAGTCTGCTTCTCTTCAGCAAACTGTTTGCAGGCATTCTTGTGCATCATCTTTAGAAGAAGCTTCCTTCTGGGACGACAGCCATGCAGACCAATTTGATGCAGTGTGCAGCGTATAGTCTGAGCACTGACAGGCTGAACCTCCACCCCTTCAACCTCTGCAGCAATGCTGACAGCTCTCATAGATCTATTTCTCAAAGACAACCACTGGATATGACGCTAAGCACGTGCACTCAACTTCTATGGTCGACCATGGTGAGGCCTCTTCTGAGTGGAACCTGTCCTGTAAAACCGCTGTATGGTCTTGCCCACCGTGCTGCAGCTCAGTTTCACGGTCTTGACAATCTTCTTATAGCCTAGGCCATCTTTATGTAGAGCAACAATTCTTTTTTTCAGATCCTCAGAGAGTTATATGCCATAAGGTGCCATGTTAAATTTCCAGTGACCAGTATGAAAGAGTGTGAGAGCGATAACACAAAATTTAACACACCTGCTCCCCATTCACACCTGGGACCTTGTAAGACTAACGGTTCACATGACACCGGGGAGGGAAGATGGCTAATTGGGCCCAATTTGAACATTTCCACTTAGGGGTGTACTCATTTTTGTTGGTTTAGACAATAATGGCTGTGTGTTGAGTTATTTTGAGGGGACAGCAAATTTCCACTGTTATACAGGCTGTACACTTACTACTTTACATTGTAGCAGAGTTTAATTTCTTCAGTGTTGTCACATGAAAAGATATAATAAAATATTTACAAAAATGTGAGGGGTGTACTCACATTTGTGAGATACTGTATATATTCAACGTGTAGCTGAATCACAGTGTTACAGTGAGAATAGAAAGTAACTACCTCTTTCAAAATGTGTATCTTTTTCTGTATGACACTAAAAATAAATTAAATTAGTCTTCTTCCATTTTTATTTATACATAGTAACCCAAGTGAAAATACACAATAATTTGAAAACATTCTGGAAATTAGTATTGCAACAGTAAAATAACTTATTTGGATACATGAATGCCCCTTTTAAAATTGCATTTAAAAGCTTCTTTAGGTATAAGCCATCACCTTTCAGAACAACATCTAGTTGTCTCTCACTTGTGATCAGTTTTTGTGAATTTGATCACTTTAGAATAAAAGGAGCTGATTCTAGAGGATTCCAGTAATTGAACTGCATTTCGAAAAAAGGTCTCCCTATGGGTGCAATAAAGGAACTTTAAGATAAAGTGGAAAGCCGATCATTAGGAGAAGGATATAAAAAGATTAAAACATCAATGTAAGCGCTTTTAAGGTTAAATCTATTTTTTAGCTTTCAATGATGCGATGATGTTAACATTAAAAATACATCTGCAAACAGCAGCAAAGAAAGCTTTAGACAGAAAATATAATTTAAAAATACAGTTCACCTCATTAATGGCCACTGTTGCACTCCTCCCCACTACTATTATTGAGCACTGCTGTAAACAAGAACAAACGTTTTAACTAAGGTAACATTAATTAGACAGGGTGCCCTATAGGAAAAGGGGGCTATAGTTACAATCACATAACCCCCTTTATCTCAAGGTTACCCTATTTTTTCAGTTGCAATGTTTGCTGTTTTCAGCAGGGCTCAGGACAATGAGATATATGGGGAAGTACCGCAGAATTTTAATATTAATTAATGATGAATTAAAACTGATTTAAAATGAAAAGTGCTTACACTGACCCTTTAAGTATCCCACGGAGCACAATTAAGACCATCATAAAGCAGTGAAAGCTATATGACATCATCAAGACCTTTTCCTTCCAAACTGGTTGACTGAGCTAAAACAAAGCTTATCAGAGACGCTACCAGGAGGCCTATTTCAAGTTTGAAGGAGCTACAGGTGAACATTTTGAAAGGGGGTGGTGATTTTCTATACCCACTGTATACACAGAACAGTGTGTGTATATCTGTATTATATAAAGGGGAGTATTATACACAAAGGATTGATAGACTAGATATATATAATAAAGGCAAGCTCATTCCATTTTATTTCAATCATCTTTTTATAATGTGTGGTAAGATTGGCAAAAGAATGTGAAGGTAATTACAGGAGACTCAGTAATTTGCTTTAAGGCAATGGTAATCAGGGCATGATTAAGCATCAAGGAACGCTGATGTTAGGTCATCACACAGGTTCTGTATTTCCTGAGTGCAATTTTACCATAACAACAGAGAAACAAACATCTGCTTCATTATGTTGGCACTGAAATTATGCCACCCCACCCTTTCTTGGCCAGGCATCTTGAAGGTAGATCACAGCTGTAAGAAGCACAAAAAGCAGCAATTACTATGTAGCAAAATTAGGTTATCAGACATTCCAACTATAGATTAGAGGGAAAAGTTTCTGACAGCCCGGTTTATGTCTAAAGTAGGCTGACCTCCTTACTGTACATTATATGTATAACGTGGCTGGTTCTCCAGACAGCAGATTATAAGGACAGCCTCATGTAGTCTTGGCTTATATTTATTACAAACTGACCTTTTTATTGCAGATTATATGGGGAGACTCACAAAACTATGATTTAATCTGTATCTAAAGTAGACTGGATCCTGACAGCCTCAGACAGCCTGGTATGATCAATATCTACTATATAGTGGTTTAATTATTATAGGATTATAGGACAGGCTCAGACACTCCATTGTTTATACCACATACAAGATTAGCTCCCAACATAGGCCCTCATTCAAATTGCAATTTGGCCAATTGAAGAGAGCTCTAAATAAGCAAATAGCATATTTTTTTAAAAATAAGTTTTAAGGGCCTCATTCAATTGTGATTTGGCCAATTGAATAAAGCTCTAAATAAGCACATAGCATATTTTTTTAAAGATGTTTTTAGTTAGTGAAAACCTTGCTTTTGAATAGATGTTTACTAACTAAAAACGTCTTAAAAAAAATATGTTATGTGCTTATTTAGAGCCCTATTCAATTGGCGAATTGCAATTGAATAAGGGCCTTAGTTAGTAAACATCTATCCAAAAGCAAGGTTTTCACTATCTAAAAACTTCTGTAAAAAAGATAAGCTCTGTGCTAATATTGAGCCCTATTCTATTGGGCAAATCGCAATTGATTGAGGCCCATAATATATTCCTTCTCACCTTGGTGTCAGTTGATGACTGAGATCTTTGCTGCCACAAACTCCTTTTGGTGGCCACATCACCTGTCTTGATTTCCTGTAAGAAAATATTGATAATATTGCTCAGTGTTATGACACTTTTTTGTATATTAGCAACTATTTTTTTAGGAAGGGTTTTGCATTAATTAAAATTGAAAAAGTTAATTTTCTCCTTACTTTAGTTACTGTGCTCGGCTCTGCACTTGGTTGCATCTCAGTGATTTTCCATTGGTTGATACGTGAGGAGACATTGGCTGGAATTTTGAATTCCTGTGGAAAGGGAAACAGATTTTTTGTAAAAGTTTTATTATTATGAGACAAGTTAGTCTCCACGTCCTATATCTTTTTTTTTTCTATCTGGCCAGATTCTTTGGCAATGTTTTTTACCTTCCTGGTATGAACAGTATTTGCTTCTGTAGAGCTTTCATCCTTTTCAAAGATGCTCCTTTTACTGGCAATGCCTACTGCTTGTCCAAGGACACCTCGACTGTGAGAAGACGGTATCCGGACACTTTCAGATCTCTGGTACAGAATGAGTGACAGCATTACATAGAAGTATTGGACACATTGCTAGATGTGACAGTGGGAAACCATAGCCACAGACAGAAGTAATAATAACAGTTATGAAGGTAGCACTAGTAATAATTGCTTGTGTGTCCACTCTGTTAACACTGCACCCTAAAATGACTGCATCATACAATTCCCTGTCTTTGCTATCACTACTATCTGCAATCTTCATTCTGCTAGCTAACTATGTATTTGCATCTCTCTCATATAATATACTATACCTCCTTCTACCCTTGCAAAGACAGTACATGCAGCTTCTCCGCAAAGAGACAGGCATACCATTAGTGTGGCAATAGACCAGCGACCTTAAATGAAAGTTGGCAACAAATATTAGGATTATTTTAAAGCTGAAGCCTATTTATGCAGAGCTGATGGAGTTGTATGCTTTCCATTATGTACAAAATGTTAGTTATTAATGTAGCTCTAAAACTTGACATGTGCTTCACAGATAGTAATTCTGCAATTCTTTCTCTTTGATTTTGAGCTGGTACATATTGTGATTACAGATTTGCTTATTCTGATATTACTGGAAGACAACACTACACACAATATAGCCCATTGTCATTGCAGTACAGCAAAGCAATACTGCCACTTTAGAAATAAAATAAGCAAATATGTACTTAGAGGGACTCTGTCACCCAAAATCAAGTTGTTTTTTTGGATATTCTTAATGAGCTTGAAAAACTGGTTACACTTTGTGTTATTCATTTTTTATTATTCATTTTGGTTGTGGCTTTTATATGCAAATAGGGGGATCACATATATTAATTAACTCCATTGATGTGATAATTAGGATACTAGTCCAAAGCAAAGATCACCAATGTTATCTGGTGGTTAAACCCTCTTTCCCACCGTTATCAAGCACTCTGATCCTCACATTAGTATACTAAGATGATATTTCTGGAATGATTTATGGTAGAGAGAAAAAAAAAACAGCGAATACAATGTCTAGCCAGTGTTTAAAAAATGTAGATGGCATCGCTCAGTCATGTCCGACTCTCCGTGACCTCATGGACAACACACCATGCTGATCCACTTGGTTGACATGGCAGAGATACTGGAGTGGGTTGCCAGTTCCTTCTCCAGTGGGCCACAGCATAAAGCTCCTGGTATTTCCAGGTGGTCTCCCATCTGAATAGGTTCCCTGGCTGGATTCAAACCCAGGATGCTGTGGTGAAAGCACCTGCATCCTATTCATTGGGCCACTAAGAACCCTAGCCAGGGTTTAATGCTCTTTAAAATTAAATCAACTTCCTGTTGGGTTACAGTGTCCCTTTAATATGTCTACATATTGCAAAAAAAAATCCAATTCGGACAGTAACAAAATATTTGTTCACACATATCGAGCATACTGGAAGTCCACAAATCTTGCACCTGCCTCTCTAGTACCATTCTTTAGTTACTGTGAAATTGAGTTTATGAGTATTATGCCATAGACATGGTTTTCTCGCTGGTTTACATAAGACAAGCTGCCCTTATAACTAGTACCTGCACAGCTGATGCATACTTATTCATCCGATCCCCCAACTTTCCACTCCGGAGCGAAAATCTGAGGCTAGAACTGGGTAATAAAAACAAAGAGTCACTCTCACGCACCTCCCAACATTTCAAGATGGACAAACAGGAACCATCCCTCCAAAAAGAGGGACATTTAGGAGGTATACTCTCAAAATTTCTACTGTTCATCAATCAGTAAGTTCTGTAGCATCTCTACACACACATACATACACACACATGGATGAATGTGCCTTTTAGCAATAAATTACTCTCCAATAAATGAGACTGAGGGATCCGGGTAGATGCATGCACCCTATGCAAACTACCCACACTAAATATAAAGAAAACAAATAATAATAATAATAATAATAAAAACATATAACAATTATAAATTGAAATGAATACACAATCTTTCAATTACCTGTCCTTTATGATGTCCATGTAGAGCCCAAGGGCCCGATGGAATGTATGCTTATCAAGTACCAGGGTGTAAATGGATCCACTGGATCCATGTATAGCAATTTATTATTTTTTTATTAAATATGTATTGTTTATTACCTATTAATTATTAATTAATTATGTTACTTTATTATCTAATTTTCTATTTGTAGTGTAATATATTTTTTTGTAAGTATTATTTTTTTATTTTCTCTAATTGTTTATTTGATATTATGTATTTTTTCTAAATTATACATTTAGCTTGGGGGATTAATGTTAGGGTCATAGGTGTTCTGATGGACCCCCATGGAGCTGATATGGTCAATGGGGCAATGAGGTAGGTGGCTCTACACTAAGTTAGACTGTCCTCTAATGCCCAAAAATGAGTTTGTATATCCAATTAACTATCACACTTACCTACGTGTGAGACCACTGTGACCCTGGTCTTCATTCTGAGTCATTGCCTGAAAGCAGAGAGATAGTTAGCATTCGGCAGCATTAACAACTTCACTGCTTTTCCATTTTAATTAAACATACTCACTCGGAAAGAGCTAGTCCGGGGACTACATCTTATAAGCGGGGAAGGTGGTGGTGGGGAATTGGGTAGCTCATCCTGTAGAGACAATGCAACAAGGCTCATTAGATCTGGCATATTGCACTAAAACTAGTTTCATGATCAGTGAAGCTCTCCAGAGCTGGTTTACTACAACAATATAGCATTCATGAACATTAGTAAAGAAGAAATATTTTGCAGGTATTCTAGAACTGGAGTACTGGAGTAATATTCAATAGATTACAGAGACAATAACGTACTTAGTAGTTGTGTTATTGCAATAAGAGGAGAAATGGTACTGTAGTTAGAACTTGCAGGAGCAATAAGGGATTCAGAAGCTGGATTACTGCAGCATTTAATATTTTACAGGGGGAAGTAGAACACTCAGGAGCTGAAATATTAGGTAAGAAAATATATGACAAGAATTAAAGGATTAAGTGTGTTCCAGAAATAGAAGAATACAACAAGAATGCAAAGGATAGTAGAAATGGTAAGTTCAGAGCTGGATTTTTCATTAGGCAGAGTAGGCACCATGTCAAAAAATGATAAATATCTCAGAACATTGTGAGAGACTTGTTTTGTTCATACAATACTATCAACATTTTATCTTGCTGTCTACCTTTCCATTATATAACATAAATGTATATGTAGAGGGGGGATTTGATCCCCTGCTGATTTTGAGCGTTTGTCCACTGACAAAGAAATGATCAGTCTATAATTTTAATGGTAGGTGTATTTTAACAGTGAGAGACAGAATAACAATAAAAAAAAAACAGACAATAAAAACGCATGCCATAAAAGTTATAAATTGATCTGCAGGCCAATGAGGGAAATAAGTATTTGACCCCTTAGTCTTAGTACTTGGTGGCAAAATTATTGTTGGCAATCACAGAAGTCAGACAGAGGTTGCAATTGGCCACCAGATTTGCACACATCTCAGGAGGGATTTTGTCCCACTGCTCTTTGCAGATCCTCTCCAAGTCATTAAGGTTTCGAGGCTGATGTTTGGCAACTCGAACTTTCAGCTCCCTCCACAGATTTTATATGGAATTAAGGTCTGGAAACTGGCTAGGCCACTCCAGGACCTTAATGTGCTTCTTATTGAGCCACTCCTTTGTTGCCTTGACTGTGTGTTTTGGGTCATTATCATGCTGGAATACCCATCCCAACCCAATTTCAATGCCCTGGCTGAGGGAAGGAGGTTCATACCCAAGATATGACGGTACATGGCCCCATCCATTGTCCCTTTGATGCAGTGCAGTTGTCCTGTCCCCTTAGCAGAAAATCCCCCAAAGCATAATGCTTCCACCTCCATATTTGACGGTGGGGATGGTGTTCTTGGTGTCATAAGCAGCATTCCTCCTCCTCCAAACACGGCGAGTTGAGTTGATGCCAAAGAGCTTGATTTTGTTCTAATCTGACCACAGCACTTTCACCCAGTTCTCTTCTGAATTGTTCATTGGCAAACTTCAGACGGGCCTGTACATGTGCTTTCTTGAGCAGGGGGACCTTGCGGGCGTTGCAGGATTTCAGTCCTTCATGGCGTATTGTGTTACCAATTGTTTTCTTGGTGACAATGGTCCCAGCTGGCTTGAGATCATTAACAAGATCCTCCCGTGTAGTTCTGGGCTGATTCCCCACTGTTCTCATGATCATTGAAACTCTGCGAGGTGAGATCTTGCATGGAGCATCAGACCGAGGGAGACTGACAGTTATTTTGTGTTTCTTCCATTTGCAAATAATCGCACTAACTGTTGTCACCTCCTCACCAAGCTGTTTGGCGATGGTCTTGTAGCCCATGCCAGCCTTGTCTAGGTCTACAATGGTGTCCCTGACAACCTTGGACAGCTCTTTGGTCATGGCCATGGTGGAGAGTTTGGAATCTGAATGATTGCTTTTGTGGACAGGTGTCTTTTATACAGATTAACAAACTCTAACTCTCTTTAAGAGAGTGCTCCTAATCTCAGCTTGTTACCTGTATAAAAGACACCTGGGAGACAGAAATCTTGCTGATGTATAGGGGATCAAATACTTTTTTCCCTCACTGACCTGCAAATCAATTTATAACTTTTTTGACATGTTTTTTTTTTTTGTTATTCTGTCTCTTACTGTTAAAATACACCTACCATTAAAATTATAGACTGGTCCTTC
This sequence comes from Discoglossus pictus, assembly GCA_027410445.1. Classification (NCBI taxonomy): domain Eukaryota; kingdom Metazoa; phylum Chordata; class Amphibia; order Anura; family Alytidae; genus Discoglossus; species Discoglossus pictus. Next base: position 178,121,082 of record CM050164.1, read on the forward strand.
CTTTGTCAGTGGACAAGCGTTCAAAATCAGAATCAACAGGGGATCAAATAATTTTTCACCCCACTGTATATATAAATATATGTATGTGTGTATATATATATATATATATATATATATATATATAAAATAGATTTAACTGACAAGCAAATTGGTCACATAGTTACATAGTAATTGAGGTGGAAAAAAACTTCAGTCCGTCAAGTTCAACCTTTTTGGTTACGTTAGAATTGATGAGAATGTATATATATATATATATATATACATTCTACATCTGTGTTCACAATTGAATGTCTAAAACAAGTTTAAAAACCTGCTTCCAGCTCAGAATGCCAAGAAAAACTGTTATTACACTGCATTCTGGGAAGTTGAACTGGGACATTCAAATGTGCCCACCAATGCCTCACTCTTCAATCCATAGACATATTCATGGCTTCCTTTAAGCTTATGCATGCTGTATTACACAGCTTTAATGCAAAGCCAAGGTTGGAATAAACACACACTGAGTATCCTATTCATGTACAGCAGTTTCAAGCTTACTGGCTATCATCAGCATGGAGCGGGATCTCAGCCTGTGTTGTGGAAATTATGAGTAGGTAGTTCACCACAAAAATCATTTATAATATGGTGGGCAAAAGAGCGATAGAAGAGCTCCACCGTACAGTAGTACAGTAAATAAATAGCACATCTGTGTTCACATTTGAATGTCTAAAACAAGTTTAAAAACCTGCTTCCAGCTCAGAAGAAAAACAGTTATTACACTGCATTCTGGGAAGTTGAACTGGGACATGCAAATATTTATAGACTATATGGGCCTTTTGGTTCTTCTCTTCCATCAAATCTATTTTTTATTAAGAAATTACAAGGACAATAAGGTCTCAGAGGTTTGTAAGTGTCAATAAGGCTTTGCCAGTGTACCATATATCTGCATGGATGACAGTGCAATAGGATGGTAGATAGCAATATGAATCTTTAGATGTGATTGGTCTCACCTCCTTACTGCTCTCAGATGTTCTGCGTGTTGAAGGAATTTGTACTTCAACTTTTTTCACTGATCTGGTAACGAAGGGGGCACTTTCTTCTATTGTTTCAATGACATGTGAGGGGCTCAGTACCTGTTGGCCTCCATCTTTGTCACTTATACTTGGCTTCCGAGTAATCTTTACAGAGCTGAGAAAATAGACAGCATTGGAATTTTGTTAATAGTTTAAATGAAAATGTTACAGAGATAGTGCTGATGTGGTCTCAGCATAGGAATGGAAGAGAGTATAGGATTAAAGGGAAACTGTCACCCTAACAACAAAGTTGCTTCTTTTTAAAAATAATTAAAATTAACTATACATTTATTAGCTGAGCTGTTTTTCTCTACAGAGAAATACTTACCACAGCTTGTGCTACATTATTAAGTTACTTTGCGGCTCAGAATGTAGATTTGCTTAATGTGTATGGTATGGGTGAAGGGTGTCTGGTTGCATAGTAAATCTGTGGGTAGCTTGTGCTTGATTTTTTTATGTGCAAAAATGATGTGTATGTCACTGATTAGCACATCATACCAGCTAATTTGTATTTTTTATCCATTTGCATAATAATGTACCATAACAAATGATTAATTTTTGAACAATTATTTACTTTACAAAAGTGGCTAGTATAACATTAATCCAGTTTTTAAGCCTCTTTAAGAAGAATGTTAAAAAATACTTGATTTTGGGGTGACAGATGTGCTTTAAGGTGTAGGAAAGAGGATCTGCCCAGAAGACTCATTATTTTCTGTCTGGCGATGGTTTGCTTACAATAGCCACTGCTATAAACAATGGTATTAGGACAGTCCCCCTGGCCAGGTCCACTCCTATCCATTGGAAACTTGAAGGGTTGCAAATATTTGCAGATTTCTAAATGTAATATTTAAAAGCTGGAATATTATTATTTTCTGTGTTTATTTAGTTACTGCTTATCAGTAATTTAAAAAAACAAACAAGTAAAGCTCTTCTGAGCACCGCAGCAGTTCTTTAAATGTGGCTATTCAAGGTACTGTATAAACAGGGATTTTGAGCGCTATGACTGAGAGCAGAGCTAGTACAGAAATAGCATATAAGGCAGTGTGATTGGTTGTACCTCACAAACACCTGGCTCCTATATACTGGGGAGCTCCCACTACTGGGGGAGGTGACAGTGTTGCTCCTTGACTCAGTGTCTGGAGGGGGAGACGTGGAAGTCACCACAGCACTGGAGATACTGGTTATACTGGCAGCGCTGCCAGCATCCTGCTTGCCAGTTGATCTGTCGGTGTCTTGTACCTGCAGTAACAGAGATATACAATAATGAGTGGAAAAATAGATTTGTTCAATATGTTGAATGATTTGGACTAACATCAGGGCATATATATGTATTATGTTATAATCATACAACCTATATAAGTGCTTCCTCTAAATAGTTATTACCTTTGTAACTGTCCTCTGCACTTTTGTATCAATGGGCTTCTGTTTTTCTTCTCTTTGACTGTTTAGGTCTGTGCTCCTTTGTTCTTGGTTCTGTATTTTTGGACTTATAAACGCCTGGCTCACATTTCTCTGACTTTCAGGCCTTTTGTTCTCTTCTTTCTGATTTGCAGGTTTTGGCCACTCTTTCCTCAGATTTGATGGTCCAGTTCTTAATTCTTTCTGGCTTTGAAGCTGAACCTCTTTGCATGCGCTTTTTGATTCTATGCGTTCATGTTTTTGGCTGGTAGCCACATGGATCTCTTCTCTTGGGCCCTGAGGTGATTTGATCTCATCTTCTTGAATGCTGGACACCTGGTTCTCTTCTTGTGTGCTCCCAAGAAATGTTTTGTCTTTTTCCTGGCTGTTGGACATTTGATTGACTTCTCTTGGGCTCCCGGGTTCTTTTTTTGTTTCATTTTGGCTACTTGTATACAGACTTTCTTGTACCCGATTCTCTTCTTTTGGGCTACCATGTAGTGCAATCTCTTCTTTTTGGTACATGGGCTTCTGGTTCTCTACTTTTTGCCTTTCGGGCCTCTGTGTTTCTACTCCTTTTATTTCATTATTCTGCTGTCCTTTCACTGTTTCTTCCTTACTGATTTTCTTAAAGCCATTGCCCTCAGTAGTGGCATCTGAAGATGCAGTGGGAGAACGGGAGCTGCTGATGAGACACAAAACAGGTTATATATATATATATATATATATATATATATATATATATATATATATATGTACATGTATAAGTTAATGTTTCAGTTGACTCACTATCTTGCCTTTCCCATCACTCAAGATTACACAATGTATTTCCACTGGAATACACTCCCACTTCACGTTAGATACTTGCATACATTCAGCATTTTTGTAAAGACACACTTCCTTTCTCTTTCCAACTAAACTTGATTCTCCCTACTTTTTGTGATTCTCTCACCTGTCTTGCCCAAGACACTAATGTTGCCCTGATGTTGCCTATCTATACTATCTAAAGCACATTTGATAAAGACTCTATATACAGTACATATGCAAATAATAAAAAAGCTCACCTATCCACTGCAGTAGACCCTTTGTTCAATTTCTCCCCTTCACTGGAAAGAATACGGTTTCTTCTCCTCCTTTCTCTAATCTGCTCCTCTGAATCATCTTCACTCCACTGCTGGGCCAACCTGATGACACAAATGACTCTAATATCATTTCATGTTGACATTGTGGCATTTTAGCAATTTGATACAACTGTGAAAATTCTTCCTACACAATGCAACCATGTCGCAGGTGAGACAATCCGCGTATTAGGGGAAGACACACCCATAGTCTGATAACAATTAAAGAACCAATGAAGTGTCACAAATATGAGCTTATGAAACACTTTAATTGATACAATATTTTATTATTATAAGTTTTACTGAATATAAAGCACCAACATTTTATGCAGCTCTTTATATTTTTAACACTTTTGTTTGCGTTTATAGTGTCGGCATTTTGTTTTTGTTCTTAACAGAATGATACGCCTGTTAGGAATTGTAGGAGCAGTGTACTAAATAAAACCTCCATTAAGTTATGTTGAAAGACTACCACTATACTGTGACACTCGACAACGGGGCTTAATATAGAGCAAGTACCAGTAGCATAACCTTCCCCCTTAAGCCACAGTGAGATGACATATTTAAAATGGACACAAGCAGAGTATACTAAATTGAGGATTTTTTTGTAAAATGCTTTAATGCTCATGGTTTACATCATTTTTAGATACTTTATAGAATATGGTCACTTAAATACACTTATGAAACAACACATTACCTGACAAGTTATTATGTTTTGTTGTATATTATATTATATTTAAAAAAAAATGCCTGGTATTTCGGGGCTGGGTCACTTATTTGAGTGGGACCAGACTGATATACTACAGGATATTTCTCCCAGTGAAGGGCACAAGTGAGATAAAAGAGGTTGCTCTCAGAGTGGATTAGCATGTCCATAGAACTAACCTATTAAGCTTAGTTCGTTCTCTGATTGAGCACCTATATTTTGGTATTTTATTTATTCAAATGACCCCTAGGGAATAGTCTCCCTAAGGGTAATATGGTACTCCAGACGCGGATCCCTTTCTCACTGTGCCTTAGGGACATATCAGCTGCACCTCACTGACGAGGCCCAATGACGGCCAAAATGTATGTCTGGGGTTTGCTGTTTCTCCTGTTTGGGGTAGAATTGCCTGGTATTTCGGGGCTGGACCACTCTAGTGAGCTAAAAGGGGTTACTCTCAAAGTGGATTATCATTTCCATAGAACTAGCCTATTAAGGTTAGTTCGTTCTCTGACTGAGCACCTATATTCTGGTATTTTTTATTTATTTATTATATTTGTTGTAAATAATTGTGGATTCCATTGTGTGTACTCTAATTAATTTGCTATTTCCTAAATCGAATGTGTATTCATATAAAGCTTGTTTTATCAACTATGCTATTATTTTAAGATTGTATTATAAAAAAAGACAATGGTTATGCAGGGTTAAGAATAATTACATAGGATGCTTGAAATGTTTTTCTCTAAATATGTGTCTACAATGGTCCTTTATTCCTTTGTGTCAAATAAAAAATACTAATCCTCTTTTCAGTGGCAAATTATTTTATGCATTTTTTAAATAAAAGAATGCATACAATTACTTCTAATTATATATATGTATGTATGTATGATATATATACATATTATTTAAATTTTGTTTATATGTATTTTTTTTACTTATCTTTTGACTTCAGCCCTCCCTAACCATCTCCAGCTCCACCCCTGTTTTCCCTGCACCTCACCAGACCTACTTACACATTTCCCCAGCCCATCCCGCATGTCCCCAGCGCTCCTCTGTAGTGGTGAAGGTGTATAGTAGAAGGTTTAGGAGTGATGAGGAGAAGTGGTAGACACATATACAGTAAAGTAATTAAGGCATGTACATAAGGCTACCCTGAGCACAGTTTACTCTCAGATAACCAGAACTCAAGCAACCAAAAAAATGTAATACTGTACAATAAATAAAAATTGAAGGTTAAGGGTTCAACAAATGCCAGGAGCCAGGTTGTCATGTCACAATAGGCTTACAGGCACCTAGATTGAATCCACTGTAAGTCTCTGCAATTCAGTTTTACCTGGAAGCAGACAGACATGAGTGACTGAGCCAGGGCAGTGTTGGCGTTACATTCCCCGGGTTCAACACAGCACCCTCCAGCCGAACGAACCTGTGTGTATGGGAGGAGTGAAAGCGGCTGCTGCTAGAACAGCCCTCACTAACAAATATACTTAGCAGATCATCCTATGTGCAGCTAATCTAGGCCTCTTTAATTGTGACTTTCAAGCAACCAGAAACTACATGTATTTGGCATCTACCAATCCCTGTGGGTGCCGGATAACTGAGAGTCTACTGTATTGCACAAAAGTTAATAGACAAAGTAGGCCTGACATCAAAATCTATGTAACTAGATTGCTTTTTAGTAAATTGTTTTAATGATTAGTTGCAGTACAGCAAAATAGAATGAGGGCGCTGATGTTTTAGAACAACTTTGCTTTATTTTGGAGCAGCCTTGGAATTTGTAACAGTGTTTCCTCCCTCCTTAAAAATATCAAGTCTCTCTTAGTGATATTTTAGCTGAGGTTGGATTTGTGCATTGAATCTAACCAAACCATAGCTTGCATGACGTGGGAAGAGGAAGGTTTGAGACCCAAAACTCATTAGCAACTGTAATGGTAGCCTTTGAAGGTTACATTTGCCCACTTCTTGGTTATATGTAGTTAGTGAGAGGGTCCTGCAATGTGCTTTACATGTTGAGTATGCATAGTGTAACTGTTATGTCTCAAATGGGTCTGCCTTTATAACATTTAAGTAGTAAAGATCTGTAGAAACTACTTTTTTTTATTTATTATGGTTAAAATGGTTGAAATTTTGTAAGAAAACTCACACTAAAAATAGCTATTTTTGTCTCCTACTTAGTTTGAAGATCCTCCCATCTTTTACAAACTCTGGCAAAGTGTGGAGCACATTTTCCTGCAGCTGCCTCATTGCTGCTTTATGCATGTGTGTTTGCTGCTAGGAAGTAGTAGAGCCCTGTTCCACAACAAGCAATTTATATAAAACTGGAGAAGATACCGCCTAAAGATGACTGGTACACCGGGTATTTTCAGTGTATGTTTTCTCATGAAAGAGCAACTATTTTTAATCACAATAAATTGAAAAAATACATACTAACATACTTGAATGCTATGAAACTGGCTCTTTAACCACACATATTAATCATCACTGTGACAAAACTTTGACAGCTAGCTACATCTAACAGATACTGCTTTCATGTGAGTTTGCTCCCTGAATAATTTCCTGAGAGACACTCCCTGTAAAGAATCCAGACTATCTCCCCAGTCTTGTCTAATCCAGCAGCTGGAACCTTCCAGTACACACCTTACTGATTAAATAGCTCCTTAATTATAACCTTGTTGCCTAAAATGGAAAACATCTAAAATGTAATTTGTTATTCTTAAACAGCATCAAAAACTGGCTACACTGTATTAGCACTTTTTTGTAAAATAAATAATTCCTAAAATACTCTACACCTTAATACTAATTAGATTATTTGATATTCTGATTAGTGGCAAGCTGTGGTAGCAAAAAGGATGTGCACCAGTGCTTTGACCCTGCTGTACCATCAGTAGCTCTGTCACTGCTTTAACATGATAACAAATTGTTGTTGATGACTAAAGAATGACAGTGTTCCTTTTATTTTGTTGTTGTTCAGTTCTTCAGTCGTGTCTGACACTCAGTGACCATATGGACAGAGCACGACAGGTAGTGTCTGTGTTTCTGGTTGTGTTTATCCATACGGATTTCATGACAAAGATACTGGAGTAGGTTGCCAGTTTATTTTCCAGTGGACCTCTCTACTTTGACTTGCCCATCTTGGGTGACCCTTCATGGTATAGCTCATGGTAGTAATGCAGAAAGGGTCCTTTAATTTAAACCTTATCTAAATCTTCCTCTTGTCCTGGACTCCTGTACACAATACAAACCTGTCTCCTACTTCTAAACATACATCATTAAATACCCTTAATGTAACTGTAATGTTACTCTTCACATAAACGGCAGCTTATTCTCCGTCCTTCAATGTTTCCTCCCTCTTTTCTATATGCTGTAGTGTTTTGCAATAGAGGATGCCACAGAAAAACGTAAAAGACCACTGCAGTTCAAGAAAAATACACAATGTTAGCAGCTGCTTTTCAAGGCTCTGTTTATGAGTATAGGAAACCATTAGCATCATTTCCTCAGAGCTGGATCATGGTATGTGTTTTGGTTATCAGTGGAGAGCGGTGTGTGAAGGAGGGAAGACTGAAATTGCCTTCACACCCCTTCCCCCTCACTAGCCCAGAAGCAAACACCTTGAATAAAAAGATGGGATCACAGATCTCCAGAAATGTTCTCTCACGCACACAACTTCCACCAATGTACCATATACCAGCAGAGGCATCACAATTTTATTAATTAAAAACTAGCTATATGACATCTTGTCTGCTTAATTATGCTCTTAGTTAGTGCATTTTATAAGTCACCAGATCTTTTGCATGGCATCTGGGGAATTTGTGAGCAGACTGAGAAATCAAACAAGGAATAAAGTAAAGATTATTTATACATATTTGCAGTTAACTAAAATATGACATATTTCACAGTTATATAGTTTTAAACACATTTATGGAACATATACAGCACAGAGCAAACATAATCTACTGGATAAACACAACGTTGCTTGAACTGGGCATACACACTGGACACACACAGAGTAAACGGCACAAGCCTGCTTGGAGTCTGGGGAAGACTGACCAGCTGAAGGTATCAGGAGTTTTACAGTATGAAGTTGAGTTGCAGCTTGTATTTAAATTCACGCACATACAGCCAGTCCTTTCTGAGGACAAATATTTTCCTGAGACAGAGCTCCCAATTGGCCAAACTGTCTCCTGAAAATGGGACTTCTAATCACCCTAGCTCTAAGAATTTTTCTTATCCCAATGTTACATTATTTATTTAAAAATCTTACTGCAGACTAGCATCTTTTAGAATGCAAATAGAACCATTTAATTCCTGCCTTTTATGCAGAGCTTGTAGGTAGTAGAGGTGTAGGATTATAATATTTGTCATCTGGATATGAATTAGGTTTCATTTAGTTGTGTTAATAGCATTTCTGCAAGCTTGAAATACAAATCTTAAACTATTTTTTATCTAAAGCCTTTCACTATAAGTCAGAAAGGTAAACAAACATGGTGATGGTGGCTTCCAGTACTAGTTTAAACTGCATATAATGTTACATAAATTACAGGATGTTTTTAGTTTTCAGATTTATTGACCAAGTTCTTCCAAAGAGCTCAACTTGGTACGGGTGGCACAGCCCCTTTAAGTAACTCAAACTTCAAATTAATTATTAGTTGGAATTTACAATCTCTTTATGCAAATATGTCAGCTGTCTTTTACTTTGAATCAGGATGCAGGATGTAATTGACAAGGGATCTCTAAATACCTATGAAACACAAAATAAAGCTACCATGTTACAATATTCAATAGGGCAGATCAGTGTTATTAATAAATTATTATTAATAGATGTTCGCAAACTGTGGTCTATGGACCACCAGTGGTCTGTGAACATCCCTTTGGTGGTCCACAGAATAACTGGAATCACAAGAATATATTTAACCAACATTAATAAAATGACTTAAACAAACAGTACATAGGTGCCTAGATACTATGTTGTATTGTCCGTAGTGCACATTACATAAAATATTTTAATAGTTATACAACAGACATAAAAATCATTAACAGTCAATGAAGACCTTCAACAATATTATGATGGTACACAAACACACTCAACATTTAGTAAATCTGGTCTATGAGGGAGGAAAAAGAGACTCAACTGGGTAGACTCCTTATACATTTAAAGGGGCAGTTATGGCCAATGTAGAGTAAAACAATTGCACCATATGTGTAAAAGGAAAGCTTCTACTGGCAATGTTTTTGTTTTATGGCTGCATCAACATTGTAGTTGCCTTGCACCTGAAGTGCCTCAATCAGATATATTTACCCCATAGTATCTGACCTAGGTGTCTCAGTAATTTGTTCTTTTGAAAAAGTTTCATATACATTTTAAATTGACCCTAAACTATTATCACAGAGCAGATACAGTCTGACACAGATTACTGATAATAAGGGGAATTTTTTATTGCATCTGCAGAGAACAAAGCACAATGTGACATTGGGAATATGTCCAGAAAGGGTCACGCCCTAAATAAACTCTTTAACAAGGTCGCTGAGAAAACTCCTAGGCTCATGCTCCTTATTTCCTTCTCTTACTTGTTCTTTCTTTTATCTCCCCCTCTATCTTTCAGATCCCTTTTCCACTCTCTGTCCATTTTTCCTTTCCCCTTACTCCATCTCCCTTTTTCTCCTCTTTTCAAACCTATCTCTTCTTCTCTTCCCTCCTGTCTCTCTTACTGTTATATTCCTCTCTCCTCTTCTATTGATCTCTTATTTCTCTACTCTCTTTTTCATATCCATCTCTTCTTTCGTATAACTCTCTTTCGTACCTCTCCCTCTCTTCCTGATCGATCTCTCCACTTCTATTCCTCTCTTCTTTCTCTCCTCCCTCTCTTTTTCATACCCCTCTCTCTCATATACCTCTCCCCTCTCTAGTTTTTCTTCCCTATTCCTTTCTCCTTTTCCTCTCCTCTTTTTTATCCCTCTTTTCTTATACCGCTTTTCTTCCTCTCTCCTCACATGCTCTCCGTTTCTTTCCTTTCTCACTCTCTTCTATTTCACTTCTCCTCTCCTCTCCTCACCATCTTTCTCTCCCATTACATTATTGCTCTCCCGCCCTCCACCCCATCCTTCTCTTTCTTCCCCTCCCTTTTTCAGACACCATAATAATGGCAGCATTTGTGAGCAGTTACATATCTGATTGCTTTGTCATCGTAGTCAAAAAGCAAACCCCTGTTTGTTACCATTGTGCCCCCTCCTAATGTTTAAGGGAGGTGGCTATTTCGGAATTAATAAGCTTCTTATCTGATGCAGTCACAACATTTGAGTGACATTTGTGTATCTGTGTCACACCCCCATATCTTGTACATCTTTGCTGCAATGCCAGTAATTATCCCACAATTACTGCTTCTCCAGCTATACCTGTTCCTGAAGGTGTAGCTGCGTGTGTGTGTGTGGGGGGGGGACTTCCTCTGCCCACACTTTGTCTGTACTTTTTATGCATGTCATGGTGTAGTACTGAGTAAGAGGGAGAGGCTGGCACTGCCACAGCCTACTCTGTAGACAATGTATGTGAGGCGGAGACTGGCACTTCCATTTCCCATGTAGTAACATATATGTCTATATATGTCATGGTATGTGAGGGAGTCTAGCATTGGACCATGTACGGGTCTTTTTGTACTACTTGGTCAAACTAGGAGGCTGGTCCTGCTATTGTTGACATCTTTGTACTTGTGCTTTGTTTACATTTAGTTGCATCGTGTGCAAGACGGGCGCTGGCGCTGGCCTCTGTATCTGTACTTTGTGCACTAATGTGTGCAAAGAGAAGGCTAGAACTGCGCACTATAACTATACTATCAATACTGTAAATATTGGGATTTAGCATTATGGATCAGGGAGACACAGTCTGTCTATATATATATATATATATATATATATATACATATAAATATACATATATATATATATATATATATATATATATATATATATATTATAATTGTAAACAAACCTACCATATTATAAAAGTTAATGACACTGTATCTTTTCTGTCTCATTTATAAATGTCCTGTATTAAGTGTAAGTATTAACCATTGAAGGAGGCTGTCACCATTGATATAGAGTAGATATATATGGGTGCTTGTGTGTGTTAGGGGTCATAGGATCTATTTGACCAGAAGTGTCTGCACAATTTAAAAAACTACCTTTCCAAACATAAGGCAGAAGGGTGTGGTGGTGCTGCTATGGCCTACATTGTAGGATATTTATACCTGAAAAAAGCCCCTATTCAATGGCCCAAATTGCAATAACATGAGCCTGTAATACAGTCTGTAAATGTTACTGATATTCAATTGGATACATTTAGCTACTTGCAATCCATTTACGATTTACAGGCTCAAAATAACTGCGGTTGTCAAAAACCTAACTCTGCCCAATCTCTTCCTTTTTTGTTTCATGCCAGTAGATGTTACCAGTGCTAAAGAAGCAAAATCCATATTCAATTACAACAATTCAACAAGCCCACAATTGCCTGCCAACCTGTAAATGGCAAATGTACCAAAAAATGATACAAGTATAAGATGGGACCCGCAAGTGAGTTAACCACCTGTGCCTAACACCGCAAAAGCAAATAAACACACACTACTGTACTTAAAAATAATGGGAAAGCAACAAAAGGCATTAGAATTAATTGCACAACAGTCTCAAGGTTGAAATAAAAAAATATTTATTTTATGTTTTATTTCTGTGTTATATCAATTTCGGGCTTCAATGAGTTAACACATATCATAGAACCTACATGGCCTATATCAGTTGCTTTATTGATTTTTATTGATTTCTACATTTCTGGATTGCAAATTGTACTTCTAAACCCTAATTAGTTGTAGTTTAAACTCCATGTTTTACTGACGTCATAATGACGGTCTCATTTACTATTGGCTCTGTCTAAAAAGTAACTTAGGGGCTTGCTTAAATATTGTCAGATGAAATGAATACGCCCCCTGAAAGCTTACGAACGGAGGCATGGTGGGTTGCATGTGGAGGCTTTGAGCCTGTAATTGCGGGCTTAAGTCAATTGAATACATCTAGATATTTAGAAAACTTTGAACCCACAAACAAAATGTCGGGTTCCATGTAATTACGGGCTTGCAATTGAAAAAGTTCTAAAGTGTAGTACTATATTATGAAGACATGGGCAGATAAGCTGTCTAGTGTGCCCCTGTAATTTGCGTATATGTTATGTCATAAGCCACTATTGAGGGATAAGAAATAATTATGAAATTACACAAACTAAAAAATGCATTATGCATTAAAACCATACCAATAAAAACATATGTTTCTTTAAAGAAGAAACAGGATAATAGCTCTGATTATCTGTTATCCAACCCCATGGGTAGTCAAAACCATGGGCAACTTACTTCACATCAAAATCAGTGACTGATATTTTTTTCTAATACATGATAAGTTTAAAAAAAATGAACGTTTATCTTTACAATTGCATACTTTGCAGTAATGTGGATTAATGAATGGATCAAACAGTCCTTATCAATTGGCCATGGTCATTGACAAGCCTTAAAGTTATGTATTTAAAAAAGGGAACACTGATCTCACAGATCTGTATAGCAGACTTAAACCATTGCAAATGCTTGTTTTGCACGCAATGTGAGTTCTACAAAGTGAAAAAACAGAACTTGTAATTATTTTGCCGGCTCTGCAATATTGTTAAGCATTCCATCTGACAACCTTAAATTTGGCATAAGCCAAATTATGAAGCTCTGTGGAGGAATAATTTATTTCCTTTAGACTTACTGGCTGCAGCTGACTTTCTTAAATCTGTCAGAGGGAAATTCTGCAGAGCTGCAGTTCCATTAAGATGTTTTTTAATCACTGTATGCCCGAAAGCCAACTCAGCATGTTAGACAAATATGTGTGTTTGATGTCATTTTAAAGTCCTATTAACCTGTATACAGCATATCATACTCATCCTAAAATGACGCTCAATAAACAAAGTCTGTTATTAGGAACATAACCTCCAAACAAAAGACATGGACACACTGCACTGCATAGTGATAATGAGTGTTTCTCAAGCTAATTCACAAAAATGGAAATATTTTTTAGATGTCAAAGGTACAGTATAGGCATATTTGAAAAGCCAGGACTCACTAGGCCACCCAAATGATTTACCGGCATGTTACATACTACTCGCCAAGACTCCAAGACTCTTACAACAGGACAACACAACTCCTCTACAGAAGTCCATGATCAATATCAAGGAATCTACAATCCGTGTTCAAGACAGTAACAACTTTCCCAGGCATCAGTTGTTTCCTGAGGCCTAGAGAAATAGTTTGGGTATGTTTTGTGGAACCCCTAAACACACTAAATGGAATACCAGAAGGGCATAGAAAAAATGTCTAGAATCACTGATTTATATATAATGAACATGCAGCTCATACTTAGTATATATACACTGATAATGATTATACTGCAGTGTATAATGGTGGTGAGCAATACACATAATAAGCTTGATGTACTGTATAGTAATGATGATTTTTTTTGTACATGAATACGAGTGTACCATTGCTGAGTGTACAACAAAAGCTTTGATGAATTGTGCAGCTCTTTTAAGGATTCAGGGCCCACGTATGTGTGTAAAACAGGTGGACTATTACAGCCCTATACATTGATAATGAACTGCATTAAATTATGATGATATATTACATACAAACAATGAACATGGTGCTCAGTCTAAGGATGCTTAAAATCTACAAACTGGTAATGACTTCACTATATTGAACAGTGATGTTGAGTACAGTGATATTAAACATTCAGCACAGTATAGCTATGCAGAGTATCTACACTGTGATAATAAACACACTGTACTGTATAATATTAGTCTACAGTATACACTGATAAGGAGAATACAGTTCTGTAGAACAAACATGCCCTTCACTCTCAGTGCTGGGTATGACATGGGGTCATAGTACAGTAGGAGGAGGAAGGGACAATTGCCTTGTTTGTCCTAGCGGCCGCTTGATATCGAAAGAGAAACTTACATTAAGGGATATCTGTACAATTGCAGTGTACACATACAAACATAGGTACTGACAGGTACTGATAGCTGATGCTAGAATTGATTATTGTTATTATTATTATCCTTTATTTGTAATGCATCAACATATTTAGTAGCACTATACATGCGTTGTGTTCAAGGCAAAAACAATATTAACATATTACAAAAAATGGAGGGCCCTGTCTTTGAGCTTAAAATCCAGTGCCCATAGTGCTTTCCCCACAGCACATTGCAAGATCGAAAACTCGCAAACTTACAATCTAAATCACTGATATAATTGATCTGTGTCTTTCTTTTATACCTAGGATAGCTACATGTATATCCCGTCTATATTTAGATCACCAGTCGTACTCTATAATATCCAGGATCCACCATACATTCTGTAATAAGGCTAGTCCAGCTTTGGTCCTTAAGGACCAAGTCACATTTACAGGTAGATGGAATAGATATACTAGCTAAGCCTTTGTTTCTTATCTGCTGAAAATCCATATTTACACTGGTAAGTGAATGAGCCATTGACTGATGCCACATATACTCATTTATTATTATTATCCTTTATTTGTAACGCACCAACATATTCTGCAGGGCTATACAGGAGTACAAGGCAAAGACAATTTGAACACATTGCAAAAGAATGGAGGGCCCTGTCTTAGAACTAAGAATCTCATGTACACAGTGCTTTCCCAAAGAACCTAACAAGATTAAAAAATCACAATCTTACAGTTTTTAGCAGTACTTGACACTCTCTGACATACCATATATATACATAAACACACATACACCTATGATGATATATATATAGAAAGGGTAAAGGAGAAGCTGCAAGTGGGGGTGGAGGGGACGCACAAATCTGAATGGCCTAGAGCAGCATAAAATCTAAACACTCCCATGTTTACACTGGAAAAAAAAAACACAGCCTCTAATGTATTATTTTTTTATGTACACTTATCCTGCCGAGAAATCTACTAGCAGATCAACTTCCTGAGGTGGCGGGAGGCTTTGAATGCACATAACATTTGTGTCTGCACAATGGGAATGTGGTAGTTACATCTGCCAGTGCTTTCCACAGAACTAAAGGTGAAAGTCATTAGTTTACAAATACACAACCACCTTAAAAAATATTAGGTAACAGCAATAAAGAAAGCAAAACTAAGCTAAGCAGTAACCAAATATTGCAGAATATAACTTTTGTATAACTTTTGTGTTTGCTTTGCTTAAAAACATGTTTAGTTATTCAATTATTTATTTTTTTACCACAGTGGTCCTTTAAGAAATTCAGTTTGTGAATTATTACCATTGTTTTGAATTTTCAACTGTCAAACATTATTGATTGGTCTAACAACCGCTTTAGCAAAGCTTTCTATTTTGTATAATTTAACATACATGAGCATACATTCATATGAAACTATGTTTGTGTCAAGTTGCTCTTTATACATTAAAATCATACATTTTGCATACAAAAATAATCTAGAAATCAACATAAAACTTCGGATCCAACTGAAATGAAGTTTTAGTTTTATGAATGGTGATTACAGTATATAGAGATTGTCCACTAGAAAGGCACATCAAAATTGTAATTAATCTTAAAACTATTTTTCAGGTTTATAATTAGTGTTATAAAATAAAATACTAAACTACTTAGATTGTGCACAATTCAACACAAATACTTGTCTTAAAAATCTTAAAATATACAAAATAACACCACAATGAATCCACAGTGAAAAGGACTATTTAAAAATTAATTAGTTAAATGAAATAATAAAAATATTTAATAATCAGTTAATAAAAACACCCAATGTGAAATACTGAGTGCAATAATTTCTAATAGATAAACCACTTACGGTATCTAATCAACTAATGAATTGTCAAAGCATGTAAAGAAACTTTATTTTGCAGCTTTGTTTTTGGAATCAAAGTTATTCCATTTAGAATATTAATTAGTGTTAATTGTAATTATGAAGTAATCCTGCACACATGAATTACATTAAATTACCATTTTGTATGGACGTTTCAATTTGATAGTCTTGGTTTCTGAACAATACAGAACATTATGAAAGAGTGAGAGATTTATACAGAGGATGTGTACATCTTATAGTTATGGAAAAGCAGTGAATGACTTGTCCATCTTATAATAATGGCTGACACTGAATGGGACAAAGAATCATGGCTAGGCAGTACGTACAGCTTGGGCATATTTAGGTTTTTATGTTTCCCTAGGCCATTCCGATTTGTTTACCCTGCACGTCCCATTGCAGCTTCTTTTCTCCTTTCTATATCTCAAATCATAGATATATATATATACAAATACAACTACAGACAGAAATACCACTGAACATAGACATTTTTGTGCATATACAAACATATTTCAATGTACTGCACTTCAACTTTGGGCAGTCTGCTGCCCCCTGAAAATGTGTTGCTCTAGTCTTGGGCTTTGATATGAATTTTGGAAGACCTACACACACACACACAATTTCCACCAATGTATCATGGATCCCTCCAGAATCCTGTGGTGGCATCACATTTTTTTTTTCTATTTAAAAAATAAGCTGTATGACTTCTTTCCTATTTGATTATCCTCTTAGGGCCTCATTCTATTATCGACCGCAGCCGCTGCGGGGCCGCAAGGACCGGCCGCCAGCTATCCGGCTATTCTATTCCCCTCCGGCCGGGGGTTCCGGCAGGCTTGCGGCCGGCGCCTTGTTATCTCTTGCGGCCGATCGCGCCGGAGGAAAGCCTTTGATCTAAAACGGCCGCAAGGAAAACGGCCGCAAGAAAAGCCCGGTTGCAATTCTATTGCTCCGGGAACCCTCTCTGCAAGGCTAAAAACGAGCCGCAGCTTACTTGCAGCAAAAAGGTCCCGCTAGCACCAATTAAGCACATAAAATAGCTCAAATAAAGCCATCCTGCACTTTGAGAAGACTATAAAGTGATTTTAGGTGTTAGAAAAAATAGCACAAATTTCCCCTATACTCAAATCCGTAAAATATATTTTTTTTAATATATGTCAAATATACATGTAAAAAGTCCAGAGTGCTTGGAGCACCTCAGACACACCCACGCCGCAGCCGGAAAATAAACAGTTAATTTAAACTCGGGTTTGGGCTGATGTTTAAGCTTGAGAGTGGGTTACTTTTAATCCTCATGTCCCCCAATATGATCCCTAGCATTTACAGAGTTGTACAGTGCAGGCATGAATTTATTTTTGACTTTGTAGATTTCTGAGCTTACGGCCGGTTCCAAGATATGCGGCCGTCCGTAAGAGGAGATCCTTGCGGGGCCGTATAATTGAATTGCGAGTTAACAGAACCCCCGCAAGGAATCGCAGCCTTACGGCCGAATTACGGCCGATAATAGAATGAGGCCCTTAGTCAGGGCCTCATTCAAATGTGATTTGGCTAATTAATTAGGGCTCTATATAAGCACACAGCATATTTTTTTACAAAAAGGTTTTAGTTAGTGAAGACCTTGCTTTTGGATAGAAGTTCACTAACTAAAAACTTCTGTCAAAAATATGCTCTCTGCTTATATAGAGCCCTATTCAATTGGACGAATCGTATTTGAGTGAGGCTCAAAGTTTCCAATCATATAATAGTTTTTTTCATTTTGCAGTGGTCCTTTAACAATTCTACCACTATCTCAAAACCTGACACCAAATACAAGACCAGTGACCACTAACTGGAATCAGTAGAAATAGAGAGTTTACAATGCTAAAATAAAGAAGGGTAGGCAGAGGCACACCTGCTTCTCCAAAATAGGAGACGTTATTAAATTGCGTGAGCAGGAAAAACTGGGCACACAACTTGGCGAATACATAGTCGCCATGACACCAGCAAAATATGTCACACACTGCCACACCAGATTGTATCATAATTATTCAACATCACGTTTCATAATTTCCTTTTTTTCATTATCCTTTCCTCTTTTCTTAAAGCGACCTAGCAGAGGTCACAAATACAATATATTTTAAAGTATGAGTAATAACAAGTACTTTTGCAATACAACATTATTTAAAAAAATTAAATGCATTTTCTTGCAGAGTTTCCCATTTTGAGCAGTTATTCTAATCCACCCACAAAAGGTTGTTGAAAAGTTATTAATGAGATCATAGCATGTAATTATTGATAACCCCTTTATTGTTTTATGTCCAGTGGTCTAGATTTGATTATGTTTAGTCTTTTTCCTGCAGTCAAATGCAGAATGAAATACTGTGATCTCTCATTAAGATAAAGATTCAACCTTTTTGTGGGTGGATCAGGAGGCTGGCACACAGCTCAAAACTTCAATCTTATTTTACTGTAGGTAAATACAACTTTTTGTTACATTTTAATTATACTACATTTGCATTGTAATAATTTTGCTTCTAGTAACGTAACATGACAGACATACATCTTATAAGAGAAAGAGGATTAGAGTGACAGATAGCTGTTTCACTTATTGAGAAAGGAGCAAAAGGAGATATAACAACACATTATATAGAGAGAATCAGGGTAAGGACGTTGTCCATCTTACAGCAAAGTGAGGGAAATCTATAAACAGAGAAGTGAAGAGATGCTAATGTTAAGGAGATAGAGAATTGTGCCAAAAGCATGGGTATTCCGTTATTTTTTACACAATGAACCAAGGTCCAAATGTCTTGAAAAGAATCAGGCTAGTGTCCGATATCCATATTTTCATGGACACACATACAAATATTTTTAAAATAATGGAATTCAGAAGGGAACAGGAAGGAAGGTTAGACAGTGGACTTAAGAAAATATTAGCATGTAACAGATAGCTTATTTAAGCATCTGGAAGCTTTGGCTGAGATATATGATACATTTAATAATGCAATGGGAGACTGGAACAAAGCGGGCAGTGGTTCTTATTTGAGCTATCACCATAAAGGAAAAGCTGGAAATAGCTGTACATCTTACAGAGAGAAGAGCGTGACATAGCTGTACATATAATAAAAAGAGTAGAGTTGGAGATAGTTGTGCATCTTATATACCATGGATCTGCAACCTTTTATAATGAAAGTGTTAATCTGTGTCATATTGCAGAGCATGGAACCATAAATAGCCAGTGTATAAGACTTATCTGCATATATTAGATACTCATACGAAATAGCACACTACACATGCGCAAAATTGTATGGAGCTTGACTACAATTCCTAATAATTCATTGAAGCAAGCTAATACACATTTGAATTCACAGCTAACAATAATTAGAATTGATGCTGCTATATTTGGGTTTGGCAGAAGAGCTACATGTTGATTTGGGTCAAGAGCAGGTTGCTGTCCCCTGTTATACAGAGAAGAATTGAGTGAGATATCTGTACATTGTGTACTATAGCTAGAGGAATAAAGAAAGTTATATTTGTATATATTAAAGAAAGATGAGCAGGATGAGCGTTGCACATCTTACGGAGAGGTTGGAACAGAAGACTACACATCTTTTGGATATTTCGATCAGACTGAGAGATAGCTACTCATCTTATACAGAGATAATGAGTCACAGTGAAAGTTGTACAACATATAGGGACAGAGGAATAAGGGAAAGAAAGAGAGAATCAAAAAAGAGAGAGATTGCTGTATATCTTATCAAGAAACAGCTATAGACCTTTTAAAGAGAGAAACATAGTTGTTTGAGGACTAGAGAAAGAAACATTTTATATGGATGAATAGTACAGAGATTTTCATCTTTGAAACTGGGAAGTAGAAGGAGTTCAGCGAAAAATAAGTATAAGACATAATTTAGATCTACAAAAAGCCAGTATATTAACAGATCCATTGCATAACTGAAAATATACAGCTTCATCTCATTAATAACTGACATGTATTTATATCATAGGATAACACATTATACACTTTTTTAAAGAGGGAGGTTTGAAATGTGTAAACGTTATTATTAAATATTGAATATTTTGCACTTTATAGTGCAGTTTGGTATATATGTATACTTTAACCACAGGATGGGAAAGAAGAGAATAGGGAACTTATTAAAATTAGCTATACCTATATTAGCCTTATTAGCTACTTGCAAATGCCTTGAACTTGAAATTTGGCTTCAGGTGTTTTTTTATACATGTTTATATGCATTATATTGACGTAAGAATTAATTAGTGCCAATAAGTAATATTTGCCAAATATGTAAAATATTAAGAGTGATTTTAATTGTGTATAATTTTACAAATTGGGCAACTGAATTGGGCCCATAGTCAGGAGTAGCTTTCAAATCTTATATAGAGAGGAACAGATTGAAAAATACCTGTATTTTCTATATGGAAAAGCAGAGTGACATATATGTGTAACTCAATCAATGAATAAACAAAGTTAGAGATAAACCTCTCAAGTGCCTTGCAAAAGTATTCACCCCCATGACTTTTTTACCTATTGTGTTTATTGTGTTACATTACAGCCTTAAATTCAATGTTTTGATAATCAGAATTTTATGTGATGGATCAGAACACAATAGTCTAAGTTGGTGAAGTGAAATGAGAAAAATATATACTTATAACTATTTAAAAAAAAATAAAAAACAGAAAATTTTCATGTGCGTATGTATTCACCCCCTTTGTTATGAAGCCCATAAAAATCTCTGGTGCAACTAATTACCTTAAGAAGTCCCATAATTAGTGAAATGATGTCCACCTGTGTGCAATCTAAGTGTCACAAAATCTGTGATTATATATACACATCTTTTTTGAAAGGCCCCAGAGGCTGCAACAC
Organism: Discoglossus pictus; assembly: GCA_027410445.1. Classification (NCBI taxonomy): domain Eukaryota; kingdom Metazoa; phylum Chordata; class Amphibia; order Anura; family Alytidae; genus Discoglossus; species Discoglossus pictus. Next base: position 178,142,100 of record CM050164.1, read on the forward strand.
CTAAGCAATAGGCACCACTAACCAAACACTGCCATGAAGACCAAGGAACTTTCCAAACAAGTAAGGGACAATGTTGTTGAGAAGTACAAGTCAGGGTTAGGTTATAAAAAAATATCCAAATCTTTGATGATCCCCAGGAGCACCATCAAATCTATCATAACAAAATAGAAAGAACATGGCACAACAGCAAACCTGCCAAGAGATGGCCACCCACCAAAACTCACAGACCGGGCAAGGAGGGCATTAATCAGAGGCAGCACAGACACCTGAGGTAACTGTACATAGGACGACAATAAGCTGTACACTCCATAGAGTTGGGCTTTATGGCAGAGTGGCCAGAAGAATTGTCAGCAAAAAACAAAATGTCACATTTTAATGTTGCGAAAAGGCATGTGGGAGACTACCAAAATGTATGGAGGAAGGTGCTCTGGTCTGATGAGTCTAACATTGAACTTTTCGGCCATTAAAGAAAACGCTATGTCTAGCGAAAACCCAACACATAACATCACCCAAAGAACACCATCCCCACAGTGAAACATGGTGGTGGCAGCATCATGCTGTGTGGATGTTTTTCAGGAGCCGGGACTGAGAAACTGGTCCGAGTTGAGGGAAAGATGGATGGTGCAAAATACAGGGATATTCTTCAGCAAAACCTGTACCACTCTGTGTGTGATTTGAGGCTAGGACGGAGGTTCACCTTCCAGCAGGACAATGACCCCAAACACACTGCTAAAGCAACACTTGAGTGGTTTAAGGGGAAACATGTAAATGTATTGGAATGGCCTAGTCAAAGCCCAGACCTCAATCCAATAGAAACTCTGTGGTCAGACTTAAAGATTGCTGTTCACAAGCGTAAACCATCCAACTTGAAGGAGCTGTTTTGCAAGGAGGAATGGGCAAAAATCCCAGTGGTAAGATGTGGCAAGCTCATAGAGACTTATCCAAAGTGACTTGGAGCTGTGATTGCCGCAAAAGGTGGCTCTACAAAGTATTGATTTTAGGGAGGTGAATAGTTATGCACATTGACTTTTTCTGTTATTTTGTCCTATCTGTTGTTTGCTTCACAATAAAAAAAAAAAAATCTTCAAAGTTGTGGGCATGTTCTGTAAATTAAATGATGCAAATCCCAAAACAATCCATGGTAATTCCAGGTTGTAAGGCAACAAAACACGAAAAATGCCAAGGGAGGTGAATACTTTTGCAAGGCACTGTATGGCAGTCCAATAGATAGCCAGGCATCATATATACAATTAGAAATAGGTGTGCCTTATACATACTGAAAGAGCCAAGACATAGGAGACACAAGTGCATTTTATACAGAGAAGCATAATGGCATGGATTGCAGGGATGTTCAATCTTTTCACTTGAGGGACTACTTTGTAATATTTTTTAATAAACAAAGGACTGGTGTGCAGGTGTGCAAATGTTCTATCTATCTATCTATACTAGGAACTTTCCTGTCAAAAATGACGGTATTAAATTGTAAGGCTGGCAATGCTGTTTGCCACACAATGTGAGGCTTTTGGTTCTCTGAGCACCTTCGGCGCTCATTGTGAGCCTTTCCTCTCGCCTGCGCTCATTGCAAGCCTTTCCTCTCGCCTACTGCAGGGTTCGTTAATATGTAAGTTTAATGCTTCGGAATGCCATGTGTCTCTTTCCACCATCTCCCCCCTATCCCTTCCCTGTGTCTTTCTCCTCTGTGTGTGTCTGCTGAATGTTTGCGTGGAGCGCGGTGACTGCCGTTGGTCTTATTTTCAAAGTCCTGCATGCCTGGCGCTGTTGGTGTAAGTGTTACTGTCTTCAGCGTTGTGTATTTTGTACGTTTTGCGAGCCTGGCATTGCTGAGCCTCGTTTTCACGCTGTTTCTGAAATTTTACGTTTTTCGTCCGCCATTTTTTTCCTCGCTTAGGCAATTTTCGAGTGACAAAAAACACCAAATATGGGTGTAATTCGTTTGAAACCTCACTCCCAGACTTCCTGTGTCTCTCCCTGTGCTGTGTGTGAGTGTGTTAGAAATTGTTGCAGATGATTTTTTATTTTTGGTGTGTTTTTAGAGTTATACGCCTGAACAGTGCTGTGCATCTGGCGAACCTTGCTTTACGAGAAGTAAAGTGAGAGATAGCTGTACATATTATAGAGAGTAGTAGTGAGAGTTAGCCGTATATATATCCTATATAGAGAGAGAAGTAACGTGAGGGATAGCTGTACATCTTATAGAGAGTAGTAGTGAGAGTTAGCTGTATATATCCTATAGAGAGAGAAGTAACGTGAGGGATAGCTGTACATCTTATAGAGAGTAGTAGTGAGAGTTAGCTGTATATATCTTATAGAGAGAGAAGTAACGTGAGGGATAGCTGTACATCTTATAGAGAGTAATAGTGAGAGTTAGTCGTATATATATCCTATATAGAGAGAGAAGTAACGTGAGGGATAGCTGTACATCTTATAGAGAGTAGTAGTGAGAGTTAGCTGTATATATCCTATATAGAGAGAGAAGTAACGTGAGAGATAGCTGTACATCTTATAGAGAGTAGTAGTGAGAGTTAGCTGTATATCTCCTATAGAGAGAGAAGTAACGTGAGAGATAGCTGTACATCTTATAGAGAGTAGTAGTGAGAGTAAGCTGTATATCTCCTATATAGAGAGAAGTAACGTGAGAGATAGCTGTACATCTTATAGAGAGTAGTAGTGAGAGTTAGCTGTATATATCCTATATAGAGAGAAGTAACGTGAGAGATAGCTGTACATCTTATAGAGAGTAGTAGTGAGAGTTAGCTGTATATATCCTATAGAGAGAGAAGTAACGTGAGAGATAGCTGTACATCTTATAGAGAGTAGTAGTGAGAGTAAGCTGTATATCTCCTATATAGAGAGAAGTAACGTGAGAGATAGCTGTACATCTTATAGAGAGTAGTAGTGAGAGTAAGCTGTATATCTCCTATATAGAGAGAAGTAACATGAGGGATAGCTGTACATCTTATAGAGAGTAGTAGTGAGAGTAAGCTGTATATCTCCTATATAGAGAGAAGTAACGTGAGAGATAGCTGTACATCTTATAGAGAGTAGTAGTGAGAGTTAGCTGTATATCTCCTATATAGAGAGAAGTAACGTGAGAGATAGCTGTACATCTTATAGAGAGTAGTAGTGAGAGTTAGCTGTATATATCCTATATAGAGAGAAGTAGCGTGAGAGATAGCTGTACATCTTATAGAGAGGAGTAAAGTGAGAGATAGCTGTACATCTTATAGAGAGGAGTAAAGTGAGAGATAGCTGTATATATCCTATAGAAAGAGAAGTAAAGTGAGAGATAGCTGTACATCTTATAGAGAGGAGTAAAGTGAGAGATAGCTGTATATATCCTATAGAGAGAGAAGTAACGTGAGAGATAGCTGTACATCTTATAGAGAGTAGTAGTGAGAGTTAGCTGTATATATCCTATATAGAGAGAAGTAACATGAGGGATAGCTGTACATCTTATAGAGAGTAGTAGTGAGAGTTAGCCGTATATATATCCTATATAGAGAGAAGTAACGTGAGAGATAGCTGTACATCTTATAGAGAGTAGTAGTGAGAGTTAGCTGTATATATCCTATATAGAGAGAAGTAACATGAGGGATAGCTGTACATCTTATAGAGAGTAGTAGTGAGAGTTAGCCGTATATATATCCTATATAGAGAGAAGTAACGTGAGGGATAGCTGTACATCTTATAGAGAGTAGTAGTGAGAGTTAGCCATATATATCCTATATAGAGAGAAGTAATGTGAGGGATAGCTGTACATCTTATAGAGAGTAGTAGTGAGAGTTAGCTGTATATATCCTATAGAGAGAGAAGTAACGTGAGAGATAGCTGTACATCTTATAGAGAGTAGTAGTGAGAGTTAGCTGTATATCTCCTATATAGAGAGAAGTAACGTGAGAGATAGCTGTACATCTTATAGAGAGTAGTAGTGAGAGTTAGCTGTATATATCCTATAGAGAGAGAAGTAACGTGAGGGATAGCTGTACATCTTATAGAGAGTAGTAGTGAGAGTTAGATGTATATCTCCTATATAGAGAGAAGTAACGTGAGAGATAGCTGTACATCTTATAGAGAGTAGTAGTGATAGTTAGCTGTATATATCCTATAGAGAGAGAAGTAACGTGAGAGATAGCTGTACATCTTATAGAGAGTAGTAGTGAGAGTTAGCTGTATATCTCCTATAGAGAGAGAAGTAACGTGAGAGATAGCTGTACATCTTATAGAGAGTAGTAGTGAGAGTTAGCTGTATATATCCTATAGAGAGAGAAGTAACGTGAGAGATAGCTGTACATCTTATAGAGAGTAGTAGTGAGAGTTAGCTGTATATATCCTATAGAGAGAGAAGTAACGTGAGAGATAGCTGTACATCTTATAGAGAGTAGTAGTGAGAGTTAGCTGTATATATCCTATATAGAGAGAAGTAACGTGAGAGATAGCTGTACATCTTATAGAGAGTAGTAGTGAGAGTTAGCCGTATATATATCCTATATAGAGAGAGAAGTAACGTGAGGGATAGCTGTACATCTTATAGAGAGTAGTAGTGAGAGTTAGCCGTATATATATCCTATATAGAGAGAAGTAACGTGAGGTATAGCTGTACATCTTATAGAGAGTAGTAGTGAGAGTTAGCTGTATATATCCTATAGAGAGAGAAGTAACGTGAGAGATAGCTGTACATCTTATAGAGAGTAGTAGTGATAGTTAGCTGTATATATCCTATATAGAGAGAAGTAACGTGAGAGATAGCTGTACATCTTATAGAGAGTAGTAGTGAGAGTAAGCTGTATATCTCCTATAGAGAGAGAAGTAACGTGAGAGATAGCTGTACATCTTATAGAGAGTAGTAGTGATAGTTAGCTGTATATATCCTATATAGAGAGAAGTAACGTGAGAGATAGCTGTACATCTTATAGAGAGTAGTAGTGAGAGTAAGCTGTATATCTCCTATAGAGAGAGAAGTAACGTGAGAGATAGCTGTACATATTATAGAGAGTAGTAGTGAGAGTTAGCCGTATATATATCCTATATAGAGAGAGTAGTAACGTGAGGGATAGCTGTACATCTTATAGAGAGTAGTAGTGATAGTTAGCTGTATATCTCCTATAGAGAGAGAAGTAACGTGAGAGATAGCTGTACATCTTATAGAGAGTAGTAGTGAGAGTAAGCTGTATATCTCCTATAGAGAGAGAAGTAACGTGAGAGATAGCTGTACATCTTATAGAGAGTAGTAGTGATAGTTAGCTGTATATATCCTATATAGAGAGAAGTAACGTGAGAGATAGCTGTACATCTTATAGAGAGTAGTAGTGAGAGTTAGCTGTATATATCCTATAGAGAGAGAAGTAACGTGAGAGATAGCTGTACATCTTATAGAGAGTAGTAGTGAGAGTTAGCTGTATATATCCTATAGAGAGAGAAGTAACGTGAGAGATAGCTGTACATCTTATAGAGAGTAGTAGTGAGAGTTAGCTGTATATATCCTATATAGAGAGAAGTAACGTGAGAGATAGCTGTACATCTTATAGAGAGTAGTAGTGAGAGTTAGCCGTATATATATCCTATATAGAGAGAGAAGTAACGTGAGGGATAGCTGTACATCTTATAGAGAGTAGTAGTGAGAGTTAGCCGTATATATATCCTATATAGAGAGAAGTAACGTGAGGTATAGCTGTACATCTTATAGAGAGTAGTAGTGAGAGTTAGCTGTATATATCCTATAGAGAGAGAAGTAACGTGAGAGATAGCTGTACATCTTATAGAGAGTAGTAGTGATAGTTAGCTGTATATATCCTATATAGAGAGAAGTAACGTGAGAGATAGCTGTACATCTTATAGAGAGTAGTAGTGAGAGTAAGCTGTATATCTCCTATAGAGAGAGAAGTAACGTGAGAGATAGCTGTACATCTTATAGAGAGTAGTAGTGATAGTTAGCTGTATATATCCTATATAGAGAGAAGTAACGTGAGAGATAGCTGTACATCTTATAGAGAGTAGTAGTGAGAGTAAGCTGTATATCTCCTATAGAGAGAGAAGTAACGTGAGAGATAGCTGTACATATTATAGAGAGTAGTAGTGAGAGTTAGCCGTATATATATCCTATATAGAGAGAGTAGTAACGTGAGGGATAGCTGTACATCTTATAGAGAGTAGTAGTGATAGTTAGCTGTATATCTCCTATAGAGAGAGAAGTAACGTGAGAGATAGCTGTACATCTTATAGAGAGTAGTAGTGAGAGTAAGCTGTATATCTCCTATAGAGAGAGAAGTAACGTGAGAGATAGCTGTACATCTTATAGAGAGTAGTAGTGATAGTTAGCTGTATATATCCTATATAGAGAGAAGTAACGTGAGAGATAGCTGTACATCTTATAGAGAGTAGTAGTGAGAGTTAGCTGTATATATCCTATAGAGAGAGAAGTAACGTGAGAGATAGCTGTACATCTTATAGAGAGTAGTAGTGAGAGTTAGCTGTATATATCCTATAGAGAGAGAAGTAACGTGAGAGATAGCTGTACATCTTATAGAGAGTAGTAGTGAGAGTTAGCTGTATATATCCTATATAGAGAGAAGTAACGTGAGAGATAGCTGTACATCTTATAGAGAGTAGTAGTGAGAGTTAGCCGTATATATATCCTATATAGAGAGAGAAGTAACGTGAGGGATAGCTGTACATCTTATAGAGAGTAGTAGTGAGAGTTAGCCGTATATATATCCTATATAGAGAGAAGTAACGTGAGGTATAGCTGTACATCTTATAGAGAGTAGTAGTGAGAGTTAGCTGTATATATCCTATAGAGAGAGAAGTAACGTGAGAGATAGCTGTACATCTTATAGAGAGTAGTAGTGATAGTTTCTGTATATATCCTATATAGAGAGAAGTAACGTGAGAGATAGCTGTACATCTTATAGAGAGTAGTAGTGAGAGTAAGCTGTATATCTCCTATAGAGAGAGAAGTAACGTGAGAGATAGCTGTACATCTTATAGAGAGTAGTAGTGATAGTTAGCTGTATATATCCTATATAGAGAGAAGTAACGTGAGGTATAGCTGTACATCTTATAGAGAGTAGTAGTGAGAGTTAGCTGTATATATCCTATAGAGAGAGAAGTAACGTGAGAGATAGCTGTACATCTTATAGAGAGTAGTAGTGATAGTTAGCTGTATATATCCTATATAGAGAGAGAAGTAACGTGAGAGATAGCTGTACATCTTATAGAGAGTAGTAGTGAGAGTTAGCTGTATATATCCTATAGAGAGAGAAGTAACGTGAGGGATAGCTGTACATATTATAGAGAGTAGTAGTGAGAGTTAGCTGTATATATCCTATAGAGAGAGAAGTAACGTGAGAGATAGCTGTACATCTTATAGAGAGTAGTAGTGAGAGTAAGCTGTATATATCCTATAGAGAGAGAAGTAACGTGAGGGATAGCTGTACATCTTATAGAGAGGAGTAGTGAGAGTTAGCAGTATATATCCTATAGAGAGAGAAGTAACATGAGAGATAGCTGTACATCTTATAGAGAGAAGTAGTGAGAGTTAGCTGTATATATCCTATATAGAGAGAAGTAACGTGAGGGATAGCTGTACATCTTATAGAGAGTAGTAGTGAGAGTAAGCTGTATATCTCCTATATAGAGAGAAGTAACGTGAGAGATAGCTGTACATCTTATAGAGAGTAGTAGTTCTTTATATATCCTATATAGAGAGAAGTAACGTGAGAGATAGCTGTACATCTTATAGAGAGTAGTAGTGAGAGTAAGCTGTATATCTCCTATATAGAGAGAAGTAACGTGAGAGATAGCTGTACATCTTATAGAGAGTAGTAGTGAGAGTAAGCTGTATATCTCCTATATAGAGAGAAGTAACGTGAGCGATAGCTGTACATCTTATAGAGAGTAGTAGTGAGAGATAGCTGTACATCTTATAGAGAGGAGTAAAGTGAGAGATAGCTGTACATCTTATAGAGAGTAGTAGTTCTTTATATATCCTATATAGAGAGAAGTAAAGTGAGAGATAGCTGTACATCTTATAGAGAGTAGTAGTTCTTTATATATCCTATATAGAGAGAAGTAAAGTGAGAGATAGCTGTACATCTTATAGAGAGGAGTAAAGTGAGAGATAGCTGTATATATCCTATATAGAGAGAAGTAACGTGAGAGATAGCTGTACATCTTATAGAGAGTAGTAGTTCTTTATATATCCTATATAGAGAGAAGTAAAGTGAGAGATAGCTGTACATCTTATAGAGAGTAGTAGTGAGAGTAAGCTGTATATATCCTATAGAGAGAGAAGTAACGTGAGAGATAGCTGTACATCTTATAGAGAGTAGTAGTGAGAGTTAGCTGTATATATCCTATATAGAGAGAAGTAATGTGAGAGATAGCTGTACATCTTATAGAGAGTAGTAGTGAGAGTTAGCTGTATATATCCTATATAGAGAGAAGTAAAGTGAGAGATAGCTGTACATCTTATAGAGAGGAGTTAAGTGAGAGATAACTATACATATTTAGATAGTAATGAGCAGGGACAGACTCAGTAACTATACAACTTCTAGTGAAGCAGACAGAGATCTGTGTACAATACAAGGTGTAGATACCTGGAGAGCGCAGACAAGCGCCGGCCCGTAGCCATGTCTGGGAGGCGTCAGGTGCACAGTACCGGTGTCTCCCCTTTCCTCTTCTGCTCTGTGCACATACAGTCACACACCTGCCTTCCTGGTTCACATGGACACCTTGACTGTGACTGATCATGTGACCAAGATGTCCCCTCCCAGGGGGGCGGAACATGCAGGTGACACTGCACCTTGTACAGCACGTGTGCACTGTCCTATTGTGATAATGTATAACAAGATGTCTCCATACACTGATAAGGAGCATAATACTGCCAACATGTTGCACTTTATGATGCTGCTAAATATACACTGATAATTATGCTGAGGTGCTAAGTACATATTTATTTGTTATAGGCATACTGCACTGTATAATGATGCTGAGTATCTATGCAATGTTATTGAACATGCTGTTCTGCATATTTACAATGAACATACTACACTATATAAAGAACACAGGGATATCTTGAGGATTTGGGAAGATATACTGGGTAGTATTTATGTATCTATTAGTTCTTATGAACTTTAAAATGCATTGTTTCCATGTTTTAATATAAAAATATTTAATATTTTGTATATATGTTTATTACAGATATTCAGTATCACCATACAGTGCAGGTCAGCTAAACTGGGGTACACTAAAATGTAGGGGCCCAGACTAAAGGCATATTATTATTCATGATTACCTTCCATATATAAATATGTTTGTGTAAATATATATATATATATATATAGAGAGAGAGAGAGAGAGAGAGTGAGAAAGCTATAGATACATAGAGAGAGAGAGAGAGTGAGAAAGCTATAGATACATAGAGAGATAGACATATATATATAGATATAGATAATATATATATATATATATATATATATATATATATATACATATTTGTGTGCACATTTGCATGTTCCATCTCAGCTTCCCAGAATGCAGTGTAATAACTGTTTTTCTTCTGAGCTGGAAGCAGGTTTTTAAACTTGTTTTAGACATTCAAATGTGAACACAGATGTACTATTTATTTACTGTACTACTGTACGGTGGAGGGCTTCTATCGCTCTTTTGCCCGCCATATTATAAATGATTGTTGTGGTGAACTACCTACTCATAATTTCCGCAACACAGGCTGAGATCCCGCTCCATGCTGATGATAGCCAGTAAGCTTGAAACAGCTGTACATGGATAGGATTCTCAGCTTGTGTAAAATCCAGCCTTGGCTTTGCATTAAAGCTGTGTAATACAGCATGCATAAGCTTACATAATTGCATTAATTGAATACTAATGAAAGTATTGAATGTTGTTGCTATATATCATGGTCATGACTAAACATGGGTAATGAGCGTGTTGCACAGTGTAATAATGCTGTCCATTTATGTAATAATAATGAGCACGCTGCACTATATAAGGCTGCAGAGTATCAATACAGTTATAATATAATGAATATGTTGCACTAGATGATGATGCTGAGTATCTATAAACAAATAATGGTGCACTTCACTATGTAATGATGCTGTTTAATGACAGACTCTGCAGGTGAGTTATGTCTTTGTGGGGCAGGCACAATTAATTTACAGCAGGTTGTTACCCACAACACAGTGATTTCTGTATAGGAAACTCTACAACAAAGCTGTAATAAAAGTGAATAGGATGCTTGATGATATATTGGAAGAGTAATTAACAACAGAAAATGGAACGCACTAGTTAGATTTCACTTAGAATACTTTGTCCAGTTCTGGTGACTTTATATCATAAAATATATTATAAAATGAGAAACAAATCAAAGGAGGATGATTAAATTCTTATTGGTCCAATACACAAAAATGTACTTTAATATAGCTTAGAGGACAGAAGGGAATACAACCTTCAAATTTATCTAAGAATAAGTAAAGTCAAAGGAAGTATCTGTCAGAAAACGATAGATGCAAGAACAAGAAGTTATTACTTGAATTATTTTTTAAGAGCACGAAAACCTGGCTATTCATTGCATTAGCCTTTATTTTTCTAAAGCAAATAATTCCTGAGATATTCAGCAAAATATGCTTGGCAAAACAATAGCTCTCAATGTTATTGTGCAGTTAGATCCCATCATGCACTCTCAATTGCAATTTAGCACACTGATCCATTGGCATAATGGAGATGCACATATAATATAGAATATTTAAGGAATTATTTCGTATAGAGTGCAATGCATATCCAGTTTTAGTGCTTTTTTTTAGATTAAAGGGATACAGAATGTAATTTTTTCTATCATATCATGTTTTAAGCATTTTAAAAATATGCCTTTTTTTCATTAACAGGAAAACTTCCAGGAAGTGCCATAGGAAATGCTGCTTTAAATGTCAGTGTCTGTACTTGCTGATCAGCTGTGGGATTTCTTATTGGGTTCTGACTTTAGCCAAGTTTGGGCAGTGTAGTTTATTACCTTGATGACATTTGCTGTTGTCTAACCAGTCTTCTGTCAGTTTGGCTTCCCTCTGATTAGAGACATATCAAAGAACTAAACAAGCTTGTGTTTCCTGGCATGTAAAATCAGCACTGCTACATTATTTTGGGAGCTGTAAGATAAAGGTGAAAAAGGCAAAGTCACTAAAAAATAGTGCAAAACTTAAAAGAGCCACTGTAGTGCAAAACTTTCTATCATTCATTTAAACAAGCATGTTTTATACATTACAAAAGTGTTTCACTTGACAGATTATATCTGATTAAGAAAATTATGAATAAAGTATCTCAGAAATATGGATTTGCATAAATTAGAGAAGTGGGCAACAGATGAGATTTAATATGACTAAATGTAAAGCTATGCATTTGGGAAGGACAATAGCCATGCAATTTATTACCTAAATGGTGCAAATCTAGGGGTATCAGATATTGAAAAGGATGTGGGAGTACTTGTGGACAACCACCTAGGTAACAGTGCTCAATGCCAAGCAGCAGCTGCAAATGCAAATACAATATTAGCATGTATTAAGAAAGGTATGGAAGCAAATATAAATCTGCCACTATACAAATCCCTAGTACACCCTCATTTGGAATATGGAATACAATTTTGGGCACCACTTCATAAAAAGGACATTTTAGAGCTTAAAAAGTAAAGAGAAGGGCAACAAAACTAATAAGGGGAATGGAGGAGCTAAGTTATGAAGAAAGACTAACCAAATTAAACTTATTTTCTCTAGAAAAAAAGGCACCTAAGAGGGGATATGATTACATTATATAAATATATCCAGGGTCAATACAAGGCTTTGTCAGGTGAACTTTTGTGTGCCAAGAGTTTATCAACTGACAATTGACAATTTTTTCCCCTTTTGAAATAGTTGTCAATGTTTCACTGTTTTTTTTTCTTCTGTTTGCCTTCCTCTGGATCAACTAACAATTAATTAACAAATAACCCACATATTACAAAGGTCAAATGAGATCTTTAAAGGTTGAACTTGATGGACTAAAAGTCTTCTTTCAACCTCAACTACTATGTAACTATGTAGAAATAGATAATAATAGTAATTAATTTATATACTGTATATACTCGAGTATAAGTCGAGTTTTTCAGCCCTCTACCCCCCCGTGTCTCTCTACCCCCCGTGTCTCTCTACCCCCTGTGTCTCTCTAACCCCCCGTGTCTCTCTAACCCTTCCGTGTCTCTCTTAACCCCGTGTCTCTTTCCCTCTCCCCTTCTCATCCTCAACCCCCCCTCATTCTACCCCCCCCCCTCATACTACCCCTCTAAATACCCCCCCTCCCCTCACTTACCTGCTCCGGCCTACGCTCCTTCCGGGTCTTGACGTGCCGCGCCTGTGACGTCACATCATTAGCATATACCGGGTGCCGGTGCTAATGACGTGGCGTGCATGTGACGTCACGTCATTAGCATACAGTATACCGGGTGCCGGCACCCGGTATATGCTAATAACGTGGAGCGCATGTGACGTCACGGCATAAGCATATACCGGGTGCCGGCACCCGGTATATGCTAATTCTGTGATGTCACATGCGCGCCAGTCAAGACCCGGAAGGAGCGGAGGCCGGAGCAGGTAAGTGAGGGGAGGGGGGGGGGATTAAGAGGGCAAGTATGAGGGGGGGGTTTAGAATGAGGAGGGGTGTTTAGAATGGGGGGATTGAGGATGAGGAGGGAGGTTGAGGATGAGGGGGGGTTTAGGAGGGGGAGGGTTGAGGTGTAGGAGGGGGCCGGAGGATGAGGAGGGGGCCGGAGGATGAGGAGGGAGGTTGAGGATGAGGAGGGAGGTTGAGTATGAGAAGGGAGGTTGAGGAGGGAGGGGGGATTGAGGTTGAGGAGGGAGGTTGAGGAGGGGGGGTTGAGATTGAGGAGAGAGGTTGAGGATGAGGAGGGGGGCTGAGGATGAGGAGGGGGGCTGAGGATGAGGAGGGGGCATGAGTATGAGGAGGGAGGTTGAGGATGAGGAGGGGGGCTAGGGAGGGGGGTTGAGGAGGGGGGTTGAGGTTGAGGATGGGGGGGTTGAGGTTGAGGAGGGGGGTTGAGGTTGAGGAGGGAGGTTGAGGAGGGGGTTGAGGATGGGGGTTAGAGATTGAGGAGAGAGGTTGAGGAGGGGGTTGAGGATGAGGAGGGGGATGAGGAGGGAGGTTGAGAATGAGGAGGGGGTTGAGGAGGGAGGTTGAGAATGAGGAGGGGGGAAGAGACACAGAGAAGGGAGAGGGGGGAAGAGACACAGGGAAGGGAGAGGGGGAAGAGACACAGGGAAGGGAGAGGGGAGAAGAGACACGGGAGAGAGAGGGGGACACAGAAGGCACAAGAGGGACACAGGGGGCAGCACATTTCCCACCCTTGGCTTATACTCGAATCACTCATTTTAGCCAGTATTTTGTGTTAAAATAGGTGCCTCGGCTTATACTCGGGTCGGCTTATACTCAAGTATATACGGTAACTAATTTAGTTACCGAGATCAGATTTAAAGCACTTAGAAGGCGAGAGAGAGAGAGATCTATAACTTAATTGAAAGTCTCGGTGAAGAGCATGATCTTCAGTCTCTCTGAAAATGTCCAAATTTGGGGCCACTCTGATTAAATGTGGTTGAGATCTCCATAATCTTGGTGCTATATACAGAAACGTTCTGGACCCATAGGTTTTTGAAGAGATTCTTGTGATGGTTAATACATTTTCACTGCAGATCTAAGATCACGAGTTGAAACATAAGGAGTGAGGAGCTGCTTCAGGCAGCTGAGGCCTTCATCATGTAGAGCTTTGTATATCCATAGGCAAAGCTATAAATATATGAGGACTTTCAAAGGGAGCCAGTTTAGGGCACAAAGGATAGGTGTTATATGACTTTAAGTGATATAGCTCTTTATTTGGCAGTCCTAGATAAAGACAGTTGCAGTAGTTCAATGATGACAATATCAATGCATGAACCCAAGTAGGGATGTCTTCTGGGGGTATCAGGTGCATTATATATATGTTCTTCAGATATATGAGTATTTGATCACAGCTGACACTTGACGTTTTAGTGTCAGTCTCCAATCTAGAACAACCCCAAGTTTGTGAAGATTTTAACAGCTGAGTGTCCCCAAGTTGAAGGACCGCTCGTTTTTGGACCAGGGAAACTGCTGTCATCTGATGGGAAACTACCAGACGTACCTCTCTCTTTTCTGGGCATAGCCTAAACTAGTCCAAACTGATCCAATCTTTGAGCTCTTCTATACCTTTATTAGGAACAAAGGTGAGATGTTCTGCATCTGGTTTAAAAGACAAATAAAGATGTGTATCATCAACATAACAGTAGTAGTTGAGGCCATGTATTTTGATGACGTCTTCCAGTATTGGAGAGAAATCAGAGCTTTTTAGAACTGCACATGACAGGAAAATGTACCTTAAAAAACCCTCTGTGACCTATCAGAGAGAAAAAAAGTTAAACCAGCTAAGGACAGTGCCACCAACTCCACAATAGTTCTTCAGCTTCTCTATTGAAATTCCATGGTCATATACTGAAGAGAAGGCAAGGAAAGTTTGGACTGAACAATCATCTCTATCTCTTGCTGTGAGAAGTTTATTACAAATATGGACCAGGACTGTTTCTGTGCTGTGTCTTTTCCTGAACCCTGACTGCAATGGATCATAAAGGTCATGTTTTTGTAGATGGATTTCAAGTTACTCTACTTTTTCAACAACTTTACCTAAAAAGGGATGATGTGAAACAGGCCTGCAGTTTGCCGTGCAGTCTGGATCTGAAGTTTTTCTTGGTGGTCTGACAACTGCTTTCTTTAGTTGATCGGGAAAGATGCCATGATGTAGTGGACAGTTCACTATTTTTGTGAATACTGGGCCAATCAGATCAGGGCAAAGTTTGAGAAGACAAGTTGTGCCTAAGTCACAGATAAAACAATGTGCTTTATCCAACTTTATCTTACCAATGAATTAAGAGGAAGTGTAATCTAGGACTAATAGGGAGCCTGCAAATTGTGTTTTGTTAGCTGATTATCTGATCTACATACCATTGAACAGGGAATACACACACATTTTGTTGTTGTTCAGTCAGGACAAAGGAGGATAAAACAGCCTCTACATAATATACCATTACTATTTATTCAAAGAATACCTATTGTAATGTTTAAAATAGAATTCATGAAAGGATTACTACAACGGCTCTTTAAACAGTAATTTCCTCCATGTTGTTGTTTTATGAAAGAGTACCTGTGGAGAAGTTTAAATATAGTGAACCTAGTTTGTATTGCCTGTATGTTAGAAATCAAAAAAAATGAACTTGTTTACCATAAAAAACAAAGTATGATACATTTATAATATGACAATGCTGTCAGCAAACTTCAATGACAATTATTGTAAACAAGTAGATAACTGGTAAGTCTGGATCCTCAAAATGTCAAATGAACACATAAATCAGACCACACCAGCAACAGATTATCTACAACTAAATCCTCCAACCTGGTTTATCTAATTTAACCAACCCATAATCCATCAAATCAACACACCATACATTCTACTGTCATCTCTGTCTTTTTATCTTCATTTTCTACTTACATTCACATTCTTTGTGGTTAATATTTTATGCACAATTTAATGCTACAATATTCATAATTATTTAATTATTGATTAATTGCATTTGTGTCCTATCAGTTATATCATTCTTTGCTCTGCATTCAAAATCTCCTCCCTCCCTAGAAAGCTGATCTGCTGCAACCAAAATTGTATATTTCATTACAGCATAACTGCATATAATAAATTAAATGCTTTTTTTTTTTTTACATTCTAAATTCATGCTGTGCATTTCCAAGTGTAGTTCTTCAAAAGCGTAAGAAAAAATAGGACTACAGTACTCTTTTAAATGTCGGTTGAATTGCTTTCAAACAAGTCATGGTTTAGATTTTCTATATAAAGCTAGTTTGTAATGAAACAAAATTATGCTTGTACGGGGCCCTGGAGGGATCCATGATACGCCAGGGGTTGTGGAGTGTGTGTGAGAGGGGTGATTACATTTCTGCAGAGCTGCACGTTGCATTTCCTAAAGCAAGAAGTTTGATTCTGAGGTTGAAGGGGTATAGAGCCAATTTCAATCATCCAGTTATCAAACAAAGGCGTTGGACTCCTGTCTGTCTCCTAATCCTCCACTCCTCCCTCCAGCGATAACTACAAACGCACTCCCCCATCACCCAGCTCTCAGGGTGTGATGTAACAAACGCAAAATGGATTCTGGAACACATACAGAGTCTTCAAAAATTCAAACTTTCGCAAAAACAAATTATGTCCAAGGGTTACACAGCTGCTAATATTCAGCCTTATTAAATTGCAATTCGGCAAATGTTAAAGGCCTCTATTTAAGCACACAGCATATTTTCTTACAGAAGTTTTTAGTTAGTGAAGACTTTGCTTTTGGATAAAAGTTCACTGACTAAAAACTTCTGTAAAAAAAATATGCTATGTGTTTATATAGAGCCCTTTTAAATTTACCGATTCGCAATTTAATAAGGCTGATTGTTAGTATGCTACATATTTGACAAACAAGCGCCTTTTTTTGTTAAATACAGCTGTCCTTTAAAATTACTTTTTTTTTTGTTTGCTATAAAGATGTTTATTTATCTTTCCACCCAAATCTTAGTCGTTTTCATTATTTTTTATATTACTTCCTGATTACCTTTTGTATGTAATTTTGCTGCAGTACAATCTACCATTTTGGTTTCTGATGATCTATTATGGAGGACACTTTACATGGAGTGATGTCATTATCTGCACTATGGAAAATTGTCAGTGCTTACATTAGGTCTAATGGAAAATTCATTAGTGTGCAAGGACACTCCCTCCTAAGATGGCAAAAAGTTCAGTAAAATTAAATGGAAAACTACAGTTAAGAATTAAGGTGAAACACATATATGTTTTATTCATGACCCATGCATGATCCATTTAGGCTAGTTGATGGAATAACTGACACGACAACTTGAGAAACAACGGGCCACAGCTTTATTTTGAAACAATGTAAACAACAACCATAACTTATTTAAATGACTAATTTAGTCCTTTCCATCCGGGGGAGGAGCCCGGCCACGAACAGTGACCTCACGCTTTGAGCCCTGCCCAAAGCCCCAATGCTTATCTTTAAGCACGCCCTGTGAGGTGGGGCCATCGTCCCCTTAGGCCAGTGGGCCGGTCAACTCACCTCCCGCCGCCCAGTCATAAATTAACAATACACAACATACAATAGCCACTTCTCCGAATTCTTTAACCAAAATATATATTAATTTCAATATTTCTTATTTATATTATATATATTATATATATATATATTTTTTTTTTTAAAGAATACACCATAACATCTGTTAACAACAAAATACAGGGTGGGTGGGTGGGATTCCAGTCGGGAGACTGCGCTGCTGTGCTCAACGGCGCGAAACGGGCTTCCGACGCGCCCCCCCGACGCTCCTGATTGGCTGATAGCCTCACAGGCTCCGCTGGGTCACGTGACGCTACGGGCTGACCCAGGGAGCCTGTGCAGCCTCCGCGTCGTTCATGACCCATGCATGATCCATTTAGGCTAGTTGATGGAATAACTGACACGACAACTTGAGTTGGGAGAAACAACGGGCCACAGCTTTATTTTGAAACAATGTAAACAACAACCATAACTTATTTAAATGACTAATTTAGTCCTTTCCATCCGGGGGAGGAGCCCGGCCACGAACAGTGACCTCACGCTTTGAGCCCTGCCCAAAGCCCCAATGCTTATCTTTAAGCACGCCCTGTGAGGTGGGGCCATCGCCCCCTTAGGCCAGTGGGCCGGGCAACTCACCTACCGCCACGGAGCATGCGAGGGACGCCTCCCGAGGCTGCGATCCCCCCCTGCTGTACATTAAAGCCAAGGCCCGCAAAACACTCTCCCTAAACTCCAACATCATCAACTCGTACCCTATTTCCGTAAGATGAACCTTATCTTTTGCGAAAAAATCATCAGCGCCGACCGGTTCGAACTCTTTATACCGGATGGCAACGAAACCATGTTTTCTCACAAAAAACTCGCAATCTGCTGGTTAATCTTCTGTCTAGCCTTATCAAAACATACTGGGTCGCGCGCATTACGCCATGATCTTCTCTTAATCATCTCAGACCAGATAAGGAACGTCCCAGGGAACTTCTTCACCCATGTCTCGATGTCTCGTCTCATCACTTTTAGAATTCGTCTCATGGGAACTGTCCCCAAATCGTTCCCGCCGGCATGAAGTATTATCACGCTGGGCTGACGGTAACGCTGCGCGTAAGTTTCCAGGAGACCGTCGAGCTGCGCCCATCGCAGACCCCGAATGCCACACCACCGTACGCGTAAGTCCGTAACAGGAAAGCCCAGTTGTGCCTTTTCTTCGGTAACTGCGGCTAACCTATGGGCCCAGTACACGTATGAATGGCCCACAATCCATAGTTGCTTCTGTTCCCCTGAAAGTAGAAAGCAACACCATTAAACCACTGCATTTGGCCTTACATAGGACCGAAAACGGTCTGAGTCCCACCTCCCCATGCGCTTCACTGTCGCGTCGGGCAACCCCAACCTAGCCGCTTCAGTGGCAGCTCCAATCCGAAAGGAGTGTGTCCCGAAGTCAGACTGCTTGAAACCGAGCCGATGCAGTGCGCTTTTTAAAACTTTTTTAAATTGATACTTAGACAGTGCCGTTCCATCGGCGTGTACCAGCAGCGAACACCGTCCCGCCGGTCGCTGCTTAAGGTACTCCATTACACATGCATATGGGCAACACTCCGTGCCAACCTGATGCAGAACAACTTCTCTTCCTTTACCCACTTGGTCGGTCTTTGACCTCCGCAACCACAATACCACCGTACCTTCCCTGAGGCAGGTATCCACCAATTGCAGTCCCCCCGAACCGTGTCTACTGTTCGCGACTAACTCCCCTATCCTAAACGCTCCAAAGAACGCCAGGGAAAAAGCCGTTCAGAAAAGTAGGGATTCAAAGGGGTTCCTGCAAACCACCACCAACTCCTGAGCCAATCTCAGCAACAGCGCAAATGTTATTGGCCGCCTACTATCTGGCCTTTGCGCCCCGCTGAACATTCCGCGCACCACCTTGCGCACTAGAAACTCCTTCGTAAGGTCCCTCTGCCCAGCAAGCTTAAACATAAAAGCAAGCGCCGTGACCTGTCTCCCTACTACGGTTCTTGATTCGCCTTGCTCGGCGCACCGCAGCAGGTACCAAAGCAGGATCCCTACGTCTTCCGTCGTAGCACCACCTGCCATTGCCACTAGACTATCCCATTTTGGCCACACACGTCTATAAGCGTTCCACGTCGCTGGGGCAACAGACTGTCTCACGAGTCTCGTTACCTGACAGCCCCAATCTCCCAAAGCTCCTCGGGGATGTGCTCTCCCAGGGCGTTCGCATAAGGAGCCAGCGCCCTGAAGCGATCCTCCTGAAACCGAGAGAGGGCGTAAGCAATTCCGTTTTCCACTACTGTCACATGTCTTGCCTGAAACCATATGTTCAAGCGAAGGCAACATAGCACAAGATGCCTGAGCAATCTAATCACTGGTACGGATGCCGCCGTGATGTTGTTCACGGCTTCAACCAACCCCTTATTACCCGAATGGAAAATGACTCGCCTGTCCCTGAAACAAGGACCCCATAAGTGCACTGCTACCACCATAGGAAACAGCTCCAGGAATGTAGGGTTCAGCAGTAAACCCGCCTCTTCCCATTCCTCCGCCCATGCCGCAGCGCACCATCTCCCTTGGAGATACGCCCCACAACCGATCGGTCCAGAACCATCGGTGTGAAGGTCTAGCTCTGCGCTGGTGGTGCCCTCCTTTTGAAGGACCACCCGCCCGTTAAAGTCTGCAAGGAACATCGCCCATACCTCTGCATCGTCACGCATGGCCCTAGAGACTGTTAGGAAATGATGCGGCTTCGCAATCCCTACCGTAGCCAGCGACATCCGTCTACAGAATATCCGCCCCATGGGGATAATTCTGCATGCGAAATTCAACTTCCCCAATATTGATTGAAGCCGCCGCAGGGTTACCCTCCGCCCAGTAGCGCCTTAATCTCCGCTTGCATGTCCACCACCTTCTCTAAGGGAAGACTGCACTCCATTTTGCAGGAGTCGATCCGAATCCCTAGAAAAGTCAATTGATCCATAGGGCCCTCCGTCTTGTCATGGGCCAGTGGTACCCCGAATTCCGTACAGATTTCGGTGAACACCTCCAGCATGAAACGGCAAGCGTCGTTTCCTGCTGGGCCAACGAAAAGGAAGTCATCCAGGTAATGGGTAATACTCTTGTACCCCGCCTCAATGCTCACAACCCATTGTAAAAATTTGCTGAAGGCCTCGAAGTAAGCACAGGATATCGAGCATTCCATGGGTAAACATAAGTCGACGAAGTAACTTCCGTCTACGAAGCACCCTTTCCCCCTTTTCCACTTTCGCCATAAGGGCCCCCTGGCCCTCCCTCCTCACCAGGTCGACCGCCCGGTCAAATGACTCATAAGACACAGTAGCCTGGTCTTTTGATATGCCATCGTTTACCGAACGACCTCTGGGGTAGGAGAGATGCTGGATCAATCTAAATTTACCCTTCTCCTTCTTGGGGACCACCCCGAGTGGAGACACGACTAATCCCTGGATGGGCGGGGCCGCAAATGGCCCTGCCATCCTCCCCAATTTTACCTCATTAAGCACCTTAGCTTTAGCTACCCCTGGGAAATCCCTAGCCGACTTCAGGTTTGGGACAAGAAAACCTTGAATGTCGACCCCGCATGGAATCCGGAATCCTTCTCGGAACCCGTCCTCCAACGGGCGCGCCGCTTCGGCGGTGCCTGCCAATTTACTGTAGCGTTTTAGCCACGGCAGCATGGCGGGGAGGCGTATGGGCGTCCTGCCCCTTTGCAGGAGGTTCGCCCCTGCCTCCCTCTTTTGGTCTACCGCATCTAGACAGGGGGTGTTCACCTCCACAATTTGAGCATGCATGCTTAAACCTGCAGTTAGGTGCCCATCTACAGACCCCCTCGTTATACGCAAAACAGGTCTTAAGGCCTGCTCCTGAGGCGTAGGTGGAGCCCTTAGCTCTACCGGCCCCGCTCCGAAAGGGCGTCGTGACTCTCATGGGTGTCATGATGTTTAGACAATATGCCACCGCTTTGTCACTCCACGCCATGCTTGGCCTTGAGGCCAAGTATTGCCGGAATTCCTCGTCGTACCGCCACCAGGCCGTACCCCCATAGACCTTGTGAGCATTCCGAATTTCATCTATGTAAACGAATAATCCCGAACTCTGTTCGGGGTGCCGCTCACACAGTACGCAAGCCCAGATAGAAAATGCTTGCAGCCAGGTATCAAACGTCCTGGGTAGCCTAGCAAAAGATTTCCGCCGCTCCTCCCCCTCCCTGGGGCCCCTCTCGGCCAAATCTGTTTGCCTAGACATAGGGAGAAGGGAAAACAACTCTATAAATTCCCTCCTCCAGATCTTTTCCTTGACATCCTGTGTAAGGTGTGCACCTAAGTTATCCAACGAGCATAGGACTATAGGTCTCATGGCTGCGTCAGTAACTCCCACATTGGTATTCCCTATTGCTGCAATCGCATTGCCTACCGGCTCGGGCGCACGCATGCTAGCTAACGCCTCGCTTGCGCTCGCTGGCGCCACTACCGCTGCTGGCTGGGACCATGCACCCTTTGCTAGCCCCCCTATCCAAGCTCCCATTTCGTGTTCACTAACCGCGATGTTGTGCGCAGCTAGTAGAGTCTTCAATGACCCGATAAAAACTCCCTTGTCTGCTGCGCAGCTCAATTCTGAGCGCTCACCTGCTTCTGGAAGCTTTGGAGTAGATACGGCCAACGGAGTATCCCCGCGTCTCTCCTGACGCTCCGGGGACTCTGACCGTCTGGCCCTCCGCGGGCTTCTCCTCTCAGATCCCGTGCAAGCACAGCTGCACCGACAAGATCTTCTGCTTCTAGACCTGGATCTCCTTCTAGATCTGTGGGTACAAGAAGAACAGTCACTAGCTCTCCGCGACCTGCATGCCCGTGCCCATACCACCCTTTCCTCATCTGAGGAACGGTCCTGGTCACCTAAGCTTGCGCGGCTGGAGTAGGCTAGCACTGCCTCCGCCGCCCCCTGTAGGGGTTCCCCTGAGACTTCCTCGGGCGTTGGAATATCCAGATGTTCGTCAGTCTTAGACCCTTTGCGCTGTGGCCTAACCGTCTCGCCCTCAGTCTCTACTCTGCTACGTCTTAGCGGTGTGTGCGTGAATAGTAGCGGACTGTACCTGTTCGTAGCCTTCTTAGCTCGAGTGGGGCGTCCTAGCCTCGCCACTGCCGCTGTCACTGGCATGTCATCAATCATGACCATGCTGTCTTGGCTATTCATCTCTCTGATCACTCCATCTCTTCTCTCTCTCGTCGTTGCCATGCTCCTCTCACTGCCAATTGGGCGTCCCTGTAAAGTACCAGAAGCACTGTTATTGAGGGAAACCCCAGGGACCGTCTGCTTGGCACCGTGAGGGCCTGTAGGAGCCTTTTTAGGACTCCCGGATTTTCTCTTACCCCCTGCACCCCCCTTACGGGGTGTTAGAGGGGTGTTTCTCGACCTTTGTGGCGGCCTAGGACCTTTAGGCAAGTTGGCTGGTGGTGGCCGGAGTGCTAGGCCCTCACCCCCACCGCCCGTGATCCTGGCGCTCGCCTGCCTGGGGGGTATGGGGTCCCGGCCGCCCTGACCTGTAACCCCCCCATCTCTTGTGTCTCTGCTACCCGATGGACGGGGGTCTGGCAGCCCTACAGTGGTGGGATGGGAAAAAAATTCCCTGGAGGCATCAGAATTGGCTAGGACACCAGCCACTGCAGGCTGTTCCTGTTCAATGTGCTGAGCTCCAAGCGCAGAAGGAATGGGAGGTCCCAGCCTGTCCTGCACCCACCTGACCCCTTGGCTTAAGGCACGGGTCCTAACCTCAGCCAGCAAAGCCTCTAAGCCTTCTGGATCCATATTAAGACTACCAGGGGGACAAACAGGGGGAACAACAGGCAGCAGCTCAGGCACACACAGACACAGGAACACACACAGGCAAACACACTCACACACAGACAAGACACACAAAGACACAAAACGGAGGAAGAAAAACAAGCAAGAGAAGCCTCAATCAGTATATCCCCTTATGTGCTGGTAAGCTGGGGTGAAATCTCAGTAATTAAACCTTCCTACTTTCGTTTTGGCTGCAGGACCTCAGACCTCCGTCCATTCCAGTCGGGAGACCGCGCTGCTGTGCTCAACAGCGCGATACGGGCTTCCTACACGCCCCCCGACACTCCTGATTGGCTGATAGCCTCACAGGCTCCGCTGGGTCACGTGACGCTACGGGCTGACCCAGGGAGCCTGTGCAGCCTCTGCGTCGTTCATTAATTGATTTATACAAATATTTGCCGTTTTAAGGTTTTGTCATTCAAAAGGTCATATAGAAACATTTCACCACAGTGATAGTCACATTTCAACTGTAATCTCTTTCCCCAAAAACTTGTACTTACATTTCTCCTTCCTCTAGCATACCTTTCCACACCATTTTCTCTGTACATCATTCCAATTAGTACCGTTGCCACAAAAATATTAAATGTAGGTTTTCTTAATAAAGAAATCCAGTAGCAAGCATTATGTTTGAAATAAAGTAAACTTTCGTAAGATTAGACATTATGACTATATAGTAAAAAAAGTTGCAGTAGGTCTATCCAAGACAGGAGTGCCGTTCACACAATCAAAATGTAAGATATTCTTTACATTTATTTTATGTTCATGGCTTACATAACTGCCAATGTTAGTTTGTTATATATTGTACTACTTTTCCTACTTTTTATATGCTCTTATGCTGTTGTGGAGTCTACCATTTTTTAGTTTGTTGGGACACTTTATATACACAGGAAGTTTGTTTCTGTAAAATTGGTTGCTGGCAGATGCATTAGCTCTAATGGACAGCTTATTGGTTTACAAAGACACAATCTGCTGAATCAGAAAGAGAAAGGAGTAGTCTAACAGCCACATTAAATTCCAAGCCTGTAAATGCAACATGAGACCCGCAATGGCTGCAGGCTCGAAATTTGGTGGAGTTACAGAGCTATTAAATTAGAGCAGGGTGCGAGTTACGGGCTTGAGACGCAAACCCGTAAAC
The DNA here is from genome assembly GCA_027410445.1 of Discoglossus pictus. Taxonomy (NCBI): domain Eukaryota; kingdom Metazoa; phylum Chordata; class Amphibia; order Anura; family Alytidae; genus Discoglossus; species Discoglossus pictus. Next base: position 178,166,349 of record CM050164.1, read on the forward strand.
CATTTGTCGAATGTTGGATGCGCGGCTGTGAACGTGATCAATTAGTCAAATCCGTAGTTACGGGTTTAGATGGAGCCAATGGAAACAGAGATCGTCATCATTACATCACTGAAAAATGGAGGTGGGATTTCAAAGTCTTACGGGTTTTAATTATGAGTTACAATCGGACCTTCATTCCAGATATAATGCAACATTGATAAATCAGTAAATATGATATTCTATTACATGCGAGTTCCATTATATGTATTAACACATTGATTGCCAGGATCGAACATGAAATAATGTATTTTATATTGCAGATGTGCGATCGTGAGAATGTTGTGCTATTAATTTTAATAATCACTTTCCCTTTTATTATATGTACAGTAGTGTGTGTATATTTGCATTTACAGTGCTACGGATTGAACTTTAACCCCCTTGCAGGTGCTCTCTAGTACCCGTTGGCTTCTTGGCTCGTTTTGTGGGTTACGGGCTGGAACGCCAGTGAATTTGTTGCAATTTAATAGCGAAATTGGAACGTAACAGTTACGGACTTGACAAAGGACTTGTGGGCACGAAGTTCCACGTTCCACATCCCGTAGGCTTTTTTTGCTCTTCATGTGAAGATCGGCAGTGGCCTGCTTTACTGGGCCAATTTAATAGCCGCAAGTCTTGCGGGCTCTGTTACGGGCTACGGTTTTAGTCGTTAGGGGAATTTAAAAGGGCTGTTAGTAAGTAAAATGGAAGGCTTAAATAAAGAATGTAAAAAGGCTGTGTTTATTTTTTTATTACATTCTAAAAATATTTTGTCCTTTATCAAGTTTTGTTATTCTAAAGACTATATTGAAAAAAAAATGACCACTGCCCTCCTTTAAGTAAGACAACCATCTGGGTCCACCATTATGGTACACATTATAATGAACCTGCAAATGATTTAAAAAATATCTTTATACACAGCTACTAATGTTGCATGTTAATTTTTGCAGAAAACATTAATTTCACAAGTTAATAAGAGGTTTATCACATAGGAGTGTTAGAAATATTTAAATGTTTTATTTTGCTTGTAAATTAATTTATCTGAAATTTATAAAATGTACATTTAAAATATACTGCTGGTGTAAAGCATCAGAGACCAGTGTAGGTGCCCTGTGCAATCTGGAGTAAAGGGGGTGTCTTAATTTATTAGGGGAGAGAGGTAGATAATTATTTAGATACAAAAGTAATCTGACCACTTACATATATGTATTACTTTTTTAATTTTATTTTTATTAATGCCTACTGGAAGTTGCAAGGGTGCCCCAAATTATCTTCCTCTGGGGCCCTCCATTCATGAGCTCAGCCAATGAATAAGTCTTTCATTGATTAACAGTTACATGCAATTAAGCTTTGCTGTGCACTACCATTGCCTGTATTGAAATGCAACATTGAACAGTTTTCTCATCAGGTTGCGTCATTATAAACTACTGAGATCTTTATTTCTCCAGGTGGCAAATTGCAAATGGAATGCAAATTCTAGGAACATACATCCAATCTTCAGGCTTGAGAGTAAATTTGGAAAAAACTGAAGCCCTAGCTCTCCAACTCTCCCCCTCTGAAACTGAATTTCTGCATCACAATTATAATTTTTCTTAGCCCAAGTCATACACAGTATCTTGGAATAAATATTACACCAAGGCTGGCAGACATATATAAAGCTAACTATCTTACAATACTTAAATTACTAACAAATGATCTATGCACATGGTCTGGATGAATGAATGCAGTCAAAATGAATAGTATGCCTAGACTACCCTATCTGTTCTGTACATTACCTATTTTAATTATCCCCAAGGATATTGATGGACTTCAAAGACATATTCAAATTCATCTAACAGGGCAAATCTCCAAGAATAAGCAAATCAATAATGTACAAACATAAATCTAGAAGGGGACTATCATACACAATTTCAAACTTGACTTTAAGGCAGTCCAACTAGCTTTCCTACCTATGGCCCACTCTACCCTACATCAACCAGCCTGGAGCTTCAGTGAAAACTACCTAATGTGTCTTTATTCTTGAGACAAAATTATCCGGTTACTAAAACCCCTTACTGGCATATGAAATCCCTTAAACCCGTTCATCAAACTCTCATTATCATGCTATTCATGGGTCCAAGAGAAATTCCAACTATTTCCTAACATCTCTCCACTGACACCATTTTTTCCCCATCCACAATTCCACCAACGGTTTAATGAAGATTCTCTAATCTGGTGGAGATCTAAAGGCCTAGATATATTTGGATCTAGTGTCACTTGAAATACTTTATTACTACCATAACAAAGACCTATGGAAACCCAAAGACGATTTGGTTTACATGTATCTGTAAAAAGGCTCCCTTAACCCAATGCATCCCAGGCTCACTATATGATACTTTTAATTCACCTTGAGAAACCAAAAAGATAAATACATAACCAAATGAGAAACAGATTTAGCCCAATAATGGGAACAGGATAAATGGTTAGAATCCTGGACTAATTGATCACAAGGATCTCTAAATTACAGTATTTTAGAGACCTCGATTAAAGTTCTGCAAAGAGTTTACATCACTCCAGAACGACTTTCTAGATGGAAGCCTTTGGCGAATCCCAATTGCTTTTGAGGATGTTCAGTAGTAGGTTCCTTTATTCATATCTGGTGGGAATGTCCAAAAGTCCAATACATTTGGCCAAATATTATGCACCTATATTTATAATCCAACTTAAACCGAATATTGATGCCTGCCTCTTAAGAGCAATATAGCTGGTAAATGGAAATCTGATACACTTAATTTACAAATAATTAAAAATAAATTACATTTTATCCTAATAAAGATTCTATCCCCATATTTGTATAAACCTGGGATCCCTGGTTAAGATCCCCTTATAGTATTTCCCTGGAATGAATACAAATAATTATTACCAAATATCTCTGGACCTGCGCATGACTTGTGGAGACTTCACCAGAAGGTAACATTTCTCGTTCATACTTTAATATTAAGTGGAAGAACCGAAGATTGAGGGCTACTGTTAAATAACCCCCCCCCCCCCCCTGTTTATAATGTTATACCAACAGCTTATACACAATTACTCTAAATTTAACACACCTTTGTTCACTAAGTTTGCATTCTTAAAATGAAAAAACACTGAAAGAAAAAGGAAAAAGAGAGTAAAGGAGAGAGAAACATAATAACCCTCAAGAAGAAAAAGTCACAAACAAACACCTGTCCGAGACTTTTATTTTCTAACCAATGAAATACAACGTTAAATTGCTTGTGACTTTCACATTATATAATTGTACTGTAACATTTCTAAGAATTGAAGTTGTAGATTATCTAGATATGTATACCATGTTATGTCTCTACTCCTAATAAAAATTGACTGAAAAAGATACACAGAAAAGCTTGAAGGGAAGCCTCCTATTACACAATGATCAAATGCTACAAATGAGAGTAAGCACCCGATAGTTTTTTTTTTTCAGTTATGTGTAGAAACTAACAAAGTAAACAAATATATTTGCATGATTATTTCTTCAAAGCATTCATGCCTTCTTGTCACATTTAAGTTGCTAGCTTCTATGTATATGTGAATTTTCAAAACATCAGATCATTTACATGCAAAATAGAAAGTGTGATATAATGTAATAATTATTCTAAATATTAATTTACTTTGCATCTTCAAATGAAGTGTCATTTGATGGAAGGATTTGCAATATGGGAGCAGTCATCTTGGAGATTTATATCACCAGAGAGATGGAGATGTGATGTGGCAAAACCAGAGATTGTGTGTTGCTGAGCTGTAGAAAGGTTGATACAGGTAAAACGTTACAATCTGCAAGATAGTCTGGCCTTAATTGAGCAGAGACAGCGGTGTCTAGGCTGCATCATGCGCTAAGGAGCAGACTGGCTGATCCTTTAAGCCATACACCCCAGTACTATTGCGCTATTCTCCAGTCTATTACTTGCTATTTAAGAGCCAGAAATAAATTAAGTAATAGCCATTTTTTATGGAATTTAGTAATAGCACTAAGAGTTCAATGTAATAGGAGGCCCAAATAAAGTGTTAGGTTCTGGGGAAATAATATTTAGAGCAGCCTAGGTTACAGCAATCTAGTGACTCCCTAAGACATTATTAAGGCAAATTGGGTATTTACAATATAATATAAAATATATATATTAGGACACCAATTAAATGGAATGTATAATATGTCTATATTTGTGACATTAAGGCACATAGCACTTTAACATGATTATATAAATATAAGAGATTATTTTATCCATAAACCTGGCAAGCACTTTATCACTAGTTCACTTTATATATTTTTTGCACATTATAGGATCCATTTATCCTATAATTCCAGGAATTTTGGCACTAAGCACTTTGTTTAAATTATCATATTTCACAGATATAATCTGAGACTCAGTGAGAAGTCAATGTGATTTATGAAGTAGAATTTATGTCCTAGACTATGCTAATACTATTGGGTGCCCAAATTGATTTACATCTATAAGCAAATATTCTATGTTTCAAGTTTTTAGGATTTGTTTATTATTTTAATTGGGAAATAATAAAGGTTACGTTTTAAAGTGTTACTCTCCTAAAGGATATTAGGTATAGGGTGTGCACTACAAGAAAGGGATCTCTTTGGACTTCTCTTTTATGAAACAATATAGTTGTATTTCTGATCCCTGGAAGCACCATTTAGTTGTGACCAAGAGTTAAAATACCTTGAGCCACCTTTTTTTATATAAGAGTATATATACATTTAGTTTGTAATATTTGCATTGTCGTGTGTTTCAATATAAAACCCACACATAATAGAGTGATCACCAGGATAATGGGCTACACTGATATAAACTATTTTGAGATACCTAGTGTAAAACTAATCCTGGCCACTAAGCTTGTGTGAATTTCTATATTTGCAACAACAGAGTCCTCAGTCTTCCCATATGAAATATTCCTGCTTCAGCATTCACCCTTTGATAAATCTGGGCCTAAATATTTTTGTGCTTATGTATGTAAACAATATAGAAAGTAGAAAGGATGGTAGGCAGTCTGTGGGTGGAGCATTTAATGGGATTTAAGTTGGTGGTGTGTGTGGAGGTGGTGTGTGTGATGATACAATATTTAGATTATTTTCTGTTTGTAGGCCAGGCCTGCTCCCCCATATGCTTGAGGCTACTAAAAACTTTTACGGAGCTGTCTCTTTTGTTTCTTTGGCTGCAGAAAAATGTGGCTGCAGTCTTCAACATCATGCCATCTCAAATGATTCAGGGGTATGGGAAGTTATAGTCTGATCTTAAAGCACTTTTACCAGCTAAAATGTGACTCTATGATTGGCAAGCCACAGTTTACTTGTAAAATTATCCCAATCGGAAGGATTTTTTTGTAGGAGTTTATCCTTAGCTATGGAAGGAGTGTCCCAGCCTTTCCATCACATTACCTTTCCCATCACATTAGATTATCTGAGATGATGTGTCTGAGTGCATAATGTTCTTTGAATCCTTTAATGGGAAATCATTGTCCTATAATGACAAATTGTCCACTCTTCAACTGCAGCTTTACACTGACGAAGCTGGTGGGGTGTGGCTTGGCATCTACTTCAAAGGCAAGTGGTATGCTTCCGCTTGGCTCCTGCTTGGACTGAGGAAGGTTTAACCAAACACTTGGTGTTTTTGGAATTGTTCCCTATTGATTTCTCTCTTTTCCTCTGGGAAGATGAGTCTTACAACAGCTCTATTTTTTTTTTTACTCCAACACAATGGGAGTAGTGCAGGTAATTAGCCTCATCAGTAACAGTAGTCAGAATGCTGTGGTATCTGATGTTTAGATGCTTACAACTCAAATTGCTTGTAAAGCTAATCACCTTCCAGGGGTGGAAAATTCTGGCTCATTTGCAGTTTGAGAGGTTCAGGATTTTGGCTCTAGAGGCAAGCGATATTGGAGTGGTCATCCTAGGTCACTTGTGGGAGCTAGGATGGAGGAAATAGCCTGCCTTTATTACATAGATGCATAGTAATTGAGGTTGGAAAAAAGTCTTTCAGAGGATTTCTTGCTCCCTCTTCTTGACATCATACCAATTGATGGAATGGTGAAGGCTGGATGAAATAATTGGAAAGTCTACCTCACCTCATCAACTGCTGGATATGAGGCTGTGGTTCCTATTGCAATGAAGTGAAAATGGGATTTCAAGATCAGCCATTGATAATCATTTCACCACATAGCCTTTATAGTGAAACAAATAGTTAAAGGCTTGAAGTGGAACAAACTTTTATTTGATGCAAGACGGCCAATTCTGTTTTCTGTGTTGACAAAGTTTATGGACGCCCTTTTGGCGATTTTTTTGTTAGTCAGTTTGAATTGGGCAGTTTAGAACTGTTTTCGATTGTCTTTTTGTGGAACTCTACACATAAGCGAGATAGTCAACAATAGTATTTCTACTCCTGGGAGTTTACTCTGTGGGCATGTGTTGGATGCAAAGGATCATTTCAAACTCTGTATTTGTTGATTAGTCATTCAGTGGTGTTTGACTCTCCGGACTCCATAGACCGCAGCACACCAGGCACAGCTCTCAGTCACTGCCCCTCTGAGCTCCATCAAGTTCATGTTCAATACTTCATCTATCCATCTCCGCCTCTGTCATCCCCTTCTTCTTGTGCTTTCAATCTTTTCCAACATCAGAGTCTTTTCTGCTGTCTCATGACATGGCCAAAATATTTTAGTTTCAGTCTCATGATCATACCTTCTAGTGAACAGTTTGTCTTGATTTCCTGAAGTACTGATTTATTGGATCTTCTTGCAGTCCAAGGTACTCTAAGCAGTCTTCTCCAGCACCACGATTCAAAGGCGTCAATTCTATGGTACTCAGACTTCTTTATGGTCCAGCTCTCACATACGTATGTTACTACTGGGAATACCATTGTTCGACTACAGACCTTTGTTAATAGTTTAATATCGTTATTTTTTTACTAGCTTGTACAATCTTGCCATAGCTTTCCTCCCCAGAAACAAACATCTTTTAATTCCATGACTACAGTCATCATCTACAGAGATCTTGGATCCCAGGAAAATAAATTCTGTCACTGCCTCCACTTCTTCCCTGTCTATTTGCCAGGAAGTGAGATTGCAGTTTGCCATGATTTTCCTCTTTTTGAAATTGAGCAGCAGGCCAGCTTTTGCACTCTCTTTTTTTACCTTCATCACAAGGTCCTTTAGTTCCTCCGCACTTTCAGCTATTAAGGTAGTATTTCCAACGTATCTGAGGTTGTTGATATTTCTTCCAGCTGTACTGATTGATTGGATTCATCCAGTCCAGCCTTACACATGATGTACTCTGCATATAAGTTGAATAAATAAGGTGACAATATATAACCTTGTATTACACTCCTTTTCCGATCTTGAAACATTTTGTTGTCCCATGTTCGGTTCTGACTGTGGCTTCTTGGTCAAAATACAGATTCTTTGGTAGTTGGATGAGATCATCTAGTACGCCCATCTCTTTAGGAACATGCTACATTTTGTTGTGATCCATGCAAAGGCTTTATAATAGTTTATGAAGCAGAAGTATATGCTTTTCTCGAACTTTCTTGCTTTCTCTATTATCCAGTGGACATTGGCAATTTGATCTCTTGTGCCTCTTCCTCTGCGGAACCCGGCTTGCACATCTAGTAGTTCCCAGTCATCATATTGGTGGAGTTGAGCTTGTAGAATCTTAAGCATTACCTTGCTGGCATGTGAAATTAGTGCAAATGTTCAATAATTGGAGCACTCATAGGCACTGCCTTTTTTGGATTGGGATGTAGACTGGCCTTTTCCAGTCTATTGGCCATTGTTGAGTTTTCTAAATGTGTTGGCATAAGGCAAGCAACACTTTCACAGCACTTTCACAGCATCACAAACTCTGTATAAGAACATCTAAAACAGACCACTAAGCCAGGAGAAAAGTTTAGGCTTGCAATGGGTTGTAACCCTCAGGAGACCTGGCTGTTTAGCTCATGGCCTGCAGCAAAATGCAATGATGCTAGATGTCTCTGTATTTATGCCTTAACGTTAGATAGTTATCATGTTGATTTGTTTATGGTAATAAAAGTGGGGACTGTGGCCTCCTAAAACCGAATTATGCATAAGTGTCTCTTTGGTGGCCCCTTTTATGTATATGTGTGTCTGTGGTGGTCACTCTTATTTAACATCACAGCATCACGTTGCAGTATTTCTTCTGAGATATTGTCTCTGATAGGCTAGTACACGACATTGCACAGCCAGTACAGAGTCTGTGTCTGAATACACTGCAGATAGCAGAACCATGCAGGGACTATTTGTGGATTTTAGGCAGTAAAAACAGAGCTTTTAAACAACTCAATAAAACAAAGTATCTAAAGTAAATAAATACATAGGTATATTACAAACCTAGTAAAATCCAGAAGCCTTCCATATCCCTTTAATAAAAAAGTAAAACATATATAGATTGGGAAAGCACAGTACATATCCAGGAAGCCAGGAAGATTTTAGGGGAACAAGATAGCCTGTTTCTGGAAAACTGAAATTTTAGAGATTCATGATACTTCAGAAACATATTTAGCAGCCAGAACTAAACATTTTAGGATTTCTGGTTCCCGTGAAATTTTAACCTCTCTGTTGATTATATATAGCTATGTTTACTTATCATAAAACATGTATTTATGGCAGTATCCACACCATTTGAAAAGCTGTGTTGCAAGTATGTAAAATCATATACACTGTCACTGATACTGCACATATATTAAATGCATAAATGTATGCAGTTTATAAATAAGCTACTACTCTAAGGTGTAACCGATGAGCCCATAAATATATACAGCAGATACTACTGGGCCTCTTCTAGAATTGAAAAAAATCACAAAGCCTTAAAGATTCTGCAAAAGTGGTTGGTTGAGAAGTCAGTGGCTGTTTTCCATGGTTAAACTGCCATTGCAGCAACAAACCTGTTCACTGCCCCTGCAAAGCTTAGTGAATTTTGTCCGATTTTAGTGTTTAAAGTGACACAGCAAATGTTCCAGTTATTCCAGAAATGAAAAGATGACTCATAAAAAAACAAAACAAACAGAATTACAAATGGTTAGATGGCACTTGCGTATTTAATTATTTTTCACAATGGGGGCTGATAAACCACATAAGTGGGCCAAGGTGGTAGATCAGAATAATTATAGTCTTACATCTAACCATTCAAAAAAATAAGGTTTTATCATTATTGTGATCTACCATCTGTGATTTATAGCCCCACTGTGAGAGATAAACAAAACTAGACTATGCACTGCATAACAATATCATTGATATAATTAAAGGAACCAGCTGCTCAATAAAAATAAATATGTTTGAAAGTTTTAAGCCTGACTAAGTGCTGCATAACAATATCAGTGACATCATTATAGGACCCAACTGCTGAATGGAAATCAATATGTTTTAAAGTTTTAAGCTTGACTTAAATGCATAATTAAGCTGTGTGACAAAAGCTTTGATGGGAGTGGATCTTGAGGTAAAGTGCTGTGGTGTTGCAGGTTTCTATGGCAACAGTGCCAGTTTTAAAGGGAACTTTTCTCTATCTGGAGACTATCACACATATTAAATTAGCTCAACGTTGAAAACAGTAGCTGTGACGTAGCCCGCAAGACTTACTGCAATTAAATTAGACCCATATAGTAACCCGTCAACAACTTGCAGGGTAAGGGCGAGAAAAGGCTATGAAACGTGGAAAATTTAACTACACGCCCGCAAATTCTTTGATCTGTCAAGCCCGTAACTGTTACGTTTTCAAGCATACTATTAAATTGCAACAAATGCACTGGCGTTCAAGCCCGTAACCTGCAAATGGAGCCAAGAAGCCAACGGGTACCAGAGAGGACCCGCTAGTGGGGTAAAGTCTAATCCGTAGCACTTTAGATGCAAATATACACACACTACTGTTCTGTAGGGAAAGTGATGTTAGCTATTAATATAAATAGCACAATATTTTTACATTCATTGGCTGGTCCCCTTGAAAACCAAGAAAAAGGGCTAGTCCTTAATTAGAAAAATATAAATGTTGATGTCTCTGCAGGATGCTGGAGGGATCTGGTGGAATTTGTGTGTGTGAGAGGGGCATTAATATTTCTGGTGGGCTATGATTGCATTGAATTATGTGCAAGGGGTCTTCATCTGGGCCAGAAAGTAGGAAGGATTGTGGGATAAATTACAATGGTATCCAGTTATTAAAGTCTCTAGACTGCCTGCTCTCTCAAAGCCCACACCCTCACCTCCACTAACAACTACAAACACACAACCCCTGTATCCAGTTCTCAGGAAACAATGTAAGAAACACAAATTGGATTCCTGTACTAATAAACAGAGTCTTCAAAAACTCAGATTTTCCCAGAAATGTTTTATGTCTATGGCTTACACACCTGCTAATATTAGTTTGGTATGTACTACACAAACATGTTTTTTCTTGAACTGCAGTTTTCCTTTAAATGGCAGAAGGAGAGATTATGGAATCACGTATTACAAAAGCAGACATCTTCCTGGTTCAAAGGCTATGTACCTCCATATATAAGCAGGCCAGAATCATTAAAAGAACAGTGTTATAACACAAGTGAATTTCAAGCTGTTGATGGACCTTGACCATTTGATATTTGAGCTTTGGTGATGTTAGAAATAAATTTCCCTCATCCACCCTTATCTTCAGAATGACCTAGCCTAACCCTTACCATAGCAGTAATTGTACAATAAATTTAACGTGTTACTATGATTGCATCTGTTATGGAAATTAAAGAAACAAGGTCACCCAAACTGGAAGTAGTTTTTTTTACCTGGAAGAGCTTTATAAATGTTCTATTTTTGTTCAGTCATTCAGATGTGTCCGATTCTATGTGACCATATAGACAGCGCCATGCCAGGCACCTCGGTCAGCCACTGCCCCTCTGATCTCATCTAGCGATCTTCACCTCTGACTCCCTCTTCTTCGAGTGCCTTCAATCTTTCCCAGCATCAGAGTCTTTTCTAGGGAATCCTGTCTTCTCATGATATGGCCAAAATATTTGAGCTTCAGGCTCATGATCATACCTTCCAGTGAACAGTGTGTCTAGATTTCCTGTAGTACTGATTTATTGGATCTTCTTCTCTATGGTAGATCGTTCCTGAGATATTCAGCATTGATTGTGTGGCCTCTTTATGCTAATGTGTGGCTCAATATGCTCAGAGGGCTTGATAAGGGTGGTGGAGTGGAATCAAATTGCTTGATAACCTTAGGGGGCATTGTTTGTTACCACAGAGGCAAACATCAAATGACAATACTAATTAGCACGTCAAATCAGCTAATTAGTATCCATTACCCCCTCACTTTCATAAAATACATCATAATCAATGCTCAATAACACTACATTCTTAGGAATTATTAACATTAGATTATAATGGCTAGTACAATGTATAGCTGATTTTTCATGTTCATTAAAAATAACTTGAAAAATATCAACTTCATTTTGGGGTGAAGGAGTCAATATTAGGCAAAATACATACACACAAACACACATACCATTTTGAAGCAAGATTGTTTCCGTCAAAAAGAATAATAAGCACTTGTAATGTAGGGTGGAGTTACAAAATATTTTTAACATAATTAAAAACTGACTATACATACACTGTACAAACCAGACAGGATACAATTGACTATAATGTATAATAACACAGGGTTAGCACATGACAAACCCAGAAATTAATTAGCAGCTAATTAGCATATTGTACCACTAAATTACTATCAAATCCACTTAAAGAACAGGGTGCATCCCTAAAGAATTAGTTTAGTAAAAGCTATTTAGGACAGTGGATAACTTGATCTTGATGCTCCATAAAGGGAAAATTATAGACTATACACTTATAGAAGTTCAAAAATATGAATATATATTAAAGCACTTTTTTTTCTATACACTACAGTTCAAGAAAAAAGTATGTACCAAGTTAACAATATTAGTAGCTATGTAGGTCAAAGACAATATACAAGAAAATCTTAATATTTGCAGACTCTGTGAGTACAGGAATCCATTGTGAGTTTGTTACATTACATCCTGAGTGCTGGATGATGGGGATGTGTTGTTGTAGTTATCAATAGAGGGAGGGCTGGGGGAAGAGAAAACAGACAGAGGTCCAGAGCACTTATTTGATAACTGGATAAGATTAAAATTGACACCAGAAGCAGGCACCTTGTATCATTCAATGCAGCCATAGTCTTCCAGAAATGTAAATGCCCCTCACACACACAACATCCACCAATGTATAATGGATTCATCCTGTGTCCTGAAGAGGCACCAAAATCTATTTTTATTCTAATAAAAAAATTGCTGTATGACCGTTTTGCTGATTAATTATGCTCTGAATCAGACTCAAAGTTATATATATATATATATATATATATATTATTTTTTTCATTGTGCAGTGGTCCTTTAAATTATGTGAAGTTCTGGATAATACATAATATAAATGTAGCTGTTAAAGCTTAGAACATGGCTACAGAGTGATTGACTCTTGCACTGGCTCTTTAACAACACGGCATTCAGTGACACAAATTGATTTAAAATGGCAGCTTATGTGTATGAGTAACTGACAAACTAGGCAACTTTCCATACTGTTACATAAATAGTTAACGTTCTCTTATAGTGATCTTTAATATAAAAGAAACTGCCGTTTTGATGGAACTTGCCCTTTAAAGAGAACCTAGAATACCAAAATATAACAGTTCCAGTTTAATGTGCAACTAAGGTGTAGCTATGGTGACTCACCATTATACATGGACTTGTACTTTTTTGGTTCCCATACTTTGGCCTAAATTCCATTGGAGCTGGTTAAACCTCCAACAACTTCAAAAAAATACCAACCGCTTCAACATACCTCTTAACCATGCAATTACGTCCATAGAAGCTTGAAAGAGACCTGTCATTAAACAACACTAATATAATCAACTGATGTTGCAGCACAGTAGCCCTATAGATCTTCCTTATAGGTCCAGCTTTCATTTGTTTATAGTAGTCAATAACTTTTTTGAGAGATCTTACACGGAAACTATGTGTTTTTTGGCAATATATAGGGTTGAGCACTATGGTACAGTGTTTATCCCATTTACCTGCAAGTAACTACAACTTATACTAGAATAAAATAGAGTTTTTCTTTAATGGGAGGAGCTTCAGCTTAAAAGATGGTGGAAAATATGTCTGTATTAAATGTAAGATCAACATTTGGTAATCACAATACAATATAACATTATTTATGCTAGTTTTTAATGCTGAAAAGTTATGATGTGTTTCTTTTTCTCATGAACTCTTGGCAAGTGTTAAGTTTGTGCCTTTGTCACGATTTTGGCTATATCTTTTTGATAATCTTCTAGTAGGTATGTACTTTCTCATGGTTAATCCAAATATAGATTTTGACAGTAGGTAATAACCAGAAGGGGTCTACTCTATCCACCTAAATGTGTACGTTTAATTAATTTTAAAAAAATGTCGTACTCGATCTGAGAAGAACAATACCTGAAGTAGTTTTTTTTTATAGACCTGGTAACCCACTCAGAGAGCAACACTTTATTAGCTCACGTGAGCTTCTCTTGAGCCTCGTCGTTGAGGTGTAGCTGCACTCCTTAAGGCACAGAGAGCAAGGAGTTCATGTCTGAAGCCCTCTATAACACTCAGGGGGACAAATTCCCAAGGATCATTTGTAAAAGCAACACAAAAAAACAGAGGTCCTCCATCTGAGAATGACAAACAGCTGAAGTGTTTTTTTTTGTTGATAGGCCTGATAAACTTCTCAGAGAGTAGCCTCTTTTAGCTCACTTGTGCCCTTCACAGGTAGAAATATCCTGCAGTATATCAGTCTGGTCTCACTCAAAAGAGTGACCCAGCCCCAAAATACCAGCCAATTCAACCCTGAATAGGAGAAACTCAAACACTAGACGTATGTTTTGGTTTCTCTTGGTCCTTGACAATGAGGTGTTGCTGCACTCCATAAGGAGTTGTGTATGTAAATGATTCTTAGGGTTTTTGCCACCCTAGGGGTGATGGGGGGCTCCTCACGTGGACTCCTTGATCACTGTGCCTTAGGGAGTGCAGCTACGCCTCACTGAGGAGGCTCATAGAGGATGAAACATATGTCTGGGGTTTGCTTTTTCTCCTGTTCACGGTAGAATTAAAGGTAAAGCAACACAACAACACAACAAAGTCAGAGGTGCTCATCAGAGAATATAATTAAAAGTACCTTCAACATGCCAGGTAGCTTATCCAATTAAAAAACTATTGGGTGTGGTTAAGCTTTATGTGATCTAGCTTCAACCATGTAGTGATATTGTTCTCACTGTCACTTTCTTTCCTGGGTAATTTCTCACCTTTGAAACAACTCCGACCTGTTTTTTTTCTTAAGCTTCTAACAGCATTTTTCTTCATTGAAACATTGTGAGTAGGACACTTTTATTTGATTAAATTAAATAAAGGTTTTTCTTATTTCACAAGTTTAAAATGATAGCGATATTATAGTTTTCTGTACACTCTATTTGGAGTCGCCATTGCTGTTGCCAAATCTTCCTTGTGTTTGTTACTTCGAGGATGTGTAGACCTTGGATACTGATTAAATTAATTATATTGACATTTTTTAGACCTTCCTATTATTTTGGCAGATGTTTGATAACAAGTATGTTCCGACCTAAAGTTAAGTGTCTTTTATATGAAAGAGCACTCTTAAAGAAAATTAACTATTTAAGTTAAAGTAAAACAATAGTCTAGTTTGCCAGTTACTTATTTATGTTTGAGAAGGTCGGTAGTCACCATTAGAATTTTCATTTATATTACTGACACTTAGGCACTGAGAGCTTCATTCAATTCGAAGGCCGCCGTGGTATATAGGCTGTATGTGCATGATATTAATGCACAGTCTTGTCCATTTATGACTGTGCTCTGTGAATTAAATAAAGCTTTGTTATACAATTGTCACGGTGTCAGTGTGTTTTCAATGGTTGGGATTTTGGGACATCCACATACATCATATTTGTGTCCCATTCCTATGTCTGTAGACTAAGGAGCCCTAGTTACTATGCAATAGATTAATACATATAATAACAATGATAATAATAATAATAATAATATCATAAGATATCATATAATAATATATATCATATATAATAATAAAGGGTCAATACCCATGCAAAGTCCAATTTGTGATACTGTGGAGTAGCAACATTCCCCTAAAGGCTTGATAACAATATGTCAGGTGATAATGTCATTGATTGATAGCAAAACACTTCATGGGATGTCCCCAAATGAGAATGGGTATACATCTTGGCACATGGCCACCAGCAATGGCATGGGACTTTCCATGACGGGCCTAGCGGAGATTATCCCTGATAGAGGTGAGTTGACTGTTGCTCCACGTGCCTCTGCACAGCCTCCATTTGTTTTGCCGCCCTTCCTGATGGGTTAGAATAGATTAGTGATGTGTATGTTCCCCTGGTCCCCTTCTGGATTGCTAACTGGTGGTGGTGAAGGGGCTTGTGTACCTCAATGAAGCTGTGAGCTATACCATGGGAAGGTCATAGCAGAGAGGTCAGACAAATCACAGTCCACTGGAGAAGGAACTGGCAACAAACTCCAGTGTCTTTGGCAGGCAAACCTTGTGGAAAAGCACAGGCAAAATGTGCTGTAGTCGATAGGGTTACAGAGAGGCAAAACTGAGGCACTGAAAAACCATAAATAAAATGTTTCCCTGGTACTTGATATATGGCATGTGGCGGTGTTATTTGGCCACTATTTGTTTTTCCTAATGTAGATGTGATGAGTGAGATGTATATCAGATGATCTTTGTATTTTTAGGGTCCACATTAGAGCCTCTGTAAGTGTGAAAGGGTTAATATGGCAGCCATTATCATTGTGTTGCAATTTAATCAGGTAGTGTGTCTTAAATAGCTTTCAGCATCTTGCAGCATGACTTTACATATTGGCATATGCATGACCATTGCAACATATGAAAAATTGTATTTTTATCTTTGAAGATATTTGATAGTTGGGAGTTGTTGTGCAAGTAATTCTAATGCATTCTGTTTCTTTGCCCATATTTTAAAGTCCATTGGTGCTTTTTTATTGTGTTTTGCAGTGTTACAAACTAGTCTGAAAAAACCTTAGCAGGTTCTAGTTGGAACTGGTAAGATTTTGTCCGGCATTTGCAGGTTGTGGGCTTGACTGCGTTTGAGTTCTTGAGAGATTCTAACAATTAAATAGCGATTTGAGGTTTTAGCGATCTGAACTCTTGCGGTCGTGAAAGATCAAAGGTTTTGATGGGCTGTAATTTCCGATTTTAACAACCACAAGGATTTTTAATGTTTGAACACATAGGCTTGTAAAAATATGCCAATTTAATAGCAAATTAACTTACATCCTCCATTACGGGCTACTGTAACTTCAATTGAATGAGGCTCTAATTGTCTGAAAAGTTTAAGAGCCAATCAAGCTCCAATTGCTGTTCTTAATTGTGTCCAGACTCCATTCATTTTTTGTGTCCTTTAGCAACTCCCATCATCGACTCTAGTTGCTTTGTATCCAAGTGCTAATACAGTTTATTTATTTGAACTCTTATAAGTGAACTCATGTTCACGCAGAATTTATTAAAATTACTCCACTAGTTGTAATAGCTTTTTACGTAATAGAATATGGCCCAAATGGTCATATTATGTATCTGCACTTTCATGTCATAAGGGGCAGTGTCATTCTAATAGCTATGAATCAGTTCATCCTGATAGACATTTTCTGCCTGTCATGTGTATCTTGTTTCCTTTCTCATTACTCTATCAGTTTCTCCCATTGTCTGTTCTGTATGGGTGTAGATGTGAGAGATTATCAGGATGATCAGATCACCTTTCTATAAAAATAATTATTTTCATCCCTAATAAACTAAGCTTCCCCCTTTATTTCAAACCTTCGCCGTTAGTAGAGAGCCCCTGCCCTGTTGTTGGCCCAAGTGCTTTGCCCTTGATGCACCGGCAGTAGCCCCACCATTGGTTAGAGTGCTGCTGTTCTGTAAAAAACTTACATTTTCTTTTGTAGCAGGTTAGGATTTGTTTTCCTAATTAAAGAGGGCAGACACTGCAAACTACATGGCGTTATTTTGAAGCTGAACTGGCTTGGATTTGTGTTTACACCCTTTTGAGTTGCTGCAGTTTGGGCAAAATTAACCCTGAACTGATCTCTGTATAGTGAAACACAGGAGTGGCCATTTGACCCAGAAAGCAAGTTTCAGATCAGGGTGGTTTCTGCCAATACTGGACTTCTTTGGAGTAGATAGATGAAGGGATAAGGAAGGTTGTTATGTATATTATACTAGAAAGTTGCTTGTCATAAATAATGGTTTGATTGAATTTCATGTGTAATGTAGATACCTATCTTAATATATTAATTGAAAAAGAGAAGTGTGAGATTCTCCTGGTGAGTTTGAGAGGCTACCAGTGTATGTGTTCGTGTGTGACTGCCTGTGTGTGAGAGAATCTTCTAGTGAGTGTGAGAGACTTCCTGTGTGTGTGTTTGTGTGTGCCTCCTGGTGAGTGTGAGAATCTCCTGGTGAGGGTAAGACACTTCCTGTGTGTGTGCGTGTCAGCCTCCTGGTGAGTGTGAGAGACTTCCTGTGTGTGTATTTCTGTGTATGTGACTGCCTGTGTGGGATAGAATCTCCTGGTGAGTGTAAGACACTTCCTGTGTGTGTGTGTGTGTGTGTGTGTGAGCCTCCTTTTGAGTGTGAGAGACTTCCTGTATGTGTATTTCCGTGTATGTGGCTGCCTGTGTGTGTGAGAATCTCCTGGTGAGTGTAAGACACTTCCTGTGTGTGTGTGTGAGCCTCCTGGTGAGTGTGAGAGACTTCCTATGTGTGTATAGCTGTGTATGTGACTGCCTGTGTGTGTGAGAATCTCCTGGTGAGTATAAGACACTTCTTGTGTGTGTGTGTGTGTGACTGCCGGTTTGTGTGAGCCTCCTGGTGAGTGTGAGACACTTCCTATGTGTGTGTGTGTGTGTGTGTGTGAGAGCCTCCTGGTGAGTGTGAGAGACTTCCTATGTGTGTATAGCTGTGTATGTGATTGCATGTGTGTGTGAGAATCTCCTGGTGAGTATAAGACACTTCCTGTGTGTGTGTGTGTGTGACTGACGGTTTGTGTGAGTCTCCTGGTGAATGTGAGACACTTCCTGTGTGTGTGTGTGAGCCTCCTGGTGAGTGTGAGAGACTTCCTGTATGTGTATTTCTGTGTATGTGACTGCCTGTGTGGGATAGAATCTCCTGGTGAGTGTAAGACACTTCCTGTGTGTGTGTGTGTGAGCCTCCTTTTGAGTGTGAGAGACTTCCTGTATGTGTATTTCCGTGTATGTGGCTGCCTGTGTGTGTGAGAATCTCCTGGTGAGTGTAAGACACTTCCTGTGTGTGTGTGTGAGCCTCCTGGTGAGTGTGAGAGACTTCCTATGTGTGTATAGCTGTGTATGTGACTGCCTGTGTGTGTGAGAATCTCCTGGTGAGTATAAGACACTTCTTGTGTGTGTGTGTGTGACTGCCGGTTTGTGTAACCCTCCTGGTGAGTGTGAGACACTTCCTGTGTGTAAGTGTGTGTGTGTGAAAGCCTCCTGGTGAGTGTGAGAGACTTCCTATGTGTGTATAGCTGTGTATGTGATTGCCTGTGTGTGTGTGAGAATCACCTGGTGTGTATAAGACACTTCCTGTGTGTGTGTGTGTGTGTGTGTGTGACTGACGGTTTGTGTGAGCCTCCTGGTAAATGTGAGACACTTCCTGTGTGTGTTTTTGTGCTTGACTGCCTATGAGAGTCTCCTGGTGAGTGTGAGAGACTTTATGTGTGTGTGAGAGTCTCTTGGTGAATGTAAGAGTCTCCTGGTAAGTGTGAAACTGCTCTTTATATTAAAACAGCGGTTCTCAACCTTTCTAGTGCGCGACCCAATATGTAATATATTTTGTGAAAGTGATAAATAGTAAAGTTACGAGAATGGAAACATTTGTAATCATTATGATTAAATTGTCTGCTAACATGTATCGAATGACAATTATAGTAAAAAAGTACTAACTACCAATGGAAAAAAATTGTACAATTACAAGTTTTACAGTTTAGAATAGACAAAAAAAACAAATTTCTGATGGTTTTAGGCAACCCTTGGCAAATTGTCATTTGACCCCTGAAGGGGTCACGACCTACAGGTTAAGAACCACTGTATTATAAGATACAGTTGTGCTAAAAAGTTTGCATACCCTGGCAGAAATTGTGAAATTTTGTCATTTATTTTAAAAATATGACTAATTGTGTAAAAATAATGTTTTTTTATTGAAGGACAGTGATCATATGAAGCCATTTATTATCACATAGTTGTTTGGCTCCTTTTTAAATCCTAATGATAGCAGAAATTACCCAAATGGCCCCGATCAAAAGTTTACATACCTCGAATGTTTGGCCTTGTTACAGACACACAAGGTGAAACATGGCAATTTAAGGTTAATTTCCCACACATATGGCTTTTTAAATTGCAATTAGTGCCTGTGTATGAATAGTCAATGAGTTTGTTAGCTCTCACGTGGATGCACTGCGCAGGCTAGGTACTGAGCCATGGGGAGCAGAAAAGAACAGTCAAAAGACCTGCGTAACAAGGTAATGGAACTTCATAAAGATGGAAAAGCATATCAAAATATACCCAAAGCTTTGAAAATTCCAGTCAGTACTGTTCAGTCACTTAATAAGAAGTGGACAATTCGGGGATCACTTGATACCAAGCCAAGGTCAGGTAGACCAAGAAAAATTTAAGTCACAAATGCCAGAAGAATTTTTGGAATACAAAGAAAAACCCACAGGTAACCTCAGGAGAAATACAGGCTTCTCTGGAAAAAGACGGTGTGGTTGTTTCAAGGAGCACAATACAATGATACTTGAACAAAAATGAGCTGCATGGTCGAGATGCCAGAAATAAGCATTTACTGCTTCAATGCCACAAAAAAGCCTGGTTACAATATGCCCAACAACACCTTGACAAGCCTCACAGCTTTTGACACACTGTAATTTGGAGTGACGAGACCAAAATAGAGCTTTATGGTCACAACCATGTTTGGAGAGGGGACAACAAAGCCTATAGTGAAAAGAATACCATCCCCACTGTGAAGCATGGTGGTGACTCACGGATGTTTTGGGGGGTGTGAGCTCTAAAGGCACAGGGAATCTTGTGAAAATTGAGGCAAGATGAATGCAGCATGTTATCAGAAAATAATGTCAGACAATTTGTATTCTTCTGCACGAAGGCTGGGCACGGGGCTGTCTTGGACTTTCCAGCATGACAATGACCCTAAGCACAAGGCCAAGTTGACCCTCCAGTGGCTACAGCAGAAAAAGGTGAAGGTTGTGGAGTGGCATCACAGTCTCCTGACCTTAATAGCATTGAGCCACTCTGGGGAGATCTTAAACGTGTGGTTCATGCAAGACAACCAAAGACTTTGCATGACCTGGAGGCATTTTGCCAAGACAAATGGGCAGCTATACCACCTGCAAGAACTAGGGGCCTCATAGACAACTATTACAAAAGACTGCATGCTGTCATTGATGCTAAAGGGGGCAATACACAGTATTAAGAACTAAGGGTATGCAAACTTTTAATTGGGGCCATTTTGGGTGATTTCTGTTATCATTATGATTTTAAAAAGGACCCAAACACCTATGTGACAATAAATGGCTTCATATGATCACTATCTTTCAATAAAATATTTTTTTTGGGCATGATCAGTCCTATTTTCAAAATAAATGCCAACATTTCATAATTTCTGCCAGGGTATGCAAACTTTTGAGCACAATTGTACACCCATGCATCTATTTACTTTAAATATTAAAAAGTGCTTAAAAGTTCTGTTTTTCACTGTCTAAAAATGTGCTGAGATGTGGTCCCTGAAAGGCTAGGGCACTACACTGCGCATCCAGTACTACAGAGTCTGTGTCTGCATATGCTGCAATGGGCAGGCCCATACAAGGACTATTTGCATAATTACAGGCAGTAAAAACAGAGCTTATAAGCGCTTCCTAATAAAATAAAACACATATACATACAACTAAATAAATACATAGGTATATTACATACCTGGTATATTACATATTACATACCTGGTAGAATTCAGACACCGTCCACATTCTTTTAAGTCAGTCCTCATTCTTGAATAATCTCTGTTATATTATCTCTTCTCACATACTATCTTTTTCTTCATATTTTATCAATTCTCCACAAATCTAGCTGTGAGGGCTGTAAGCAGGAGGTGTAGTTAGTCCTAATCCAGCTAGTCCTAAATTGAATTTAATGGGACAACATGGTCTTGATACAGTTTTAAAATAACAAGTCTGAATAATTTATGAGATCTTTATTGGGCCATATTCCTACAAAGAATATGTAATGTTAGCTAGTGCAAGGTAATATATTTGGCACTTAACAAATAGGAAATAATAATATCATGCTCAGTGACAGGTTCAAAATGAAGAATGGAGGGCTATATACACAACCCAGGCCCCTTGGGTTTTTGGGGCAGGGACCCTTGAACCCGGCAAGAACAGGGTATAGTAATAGGAAGCCCACAGCTAGCCACATTAGATAGTTACATAGTAACTGAGGTTGAAAAAATACTTTTAGTCCATCAAGTTCAACCTTTTAAGATCTCCTCTGATCTGCAGTATTCAGATTAATTATTAATTGATCCAGAGGAAGGCAAACAGAGGGCGGGGGGGGGGGGGGGGTTATTTACAATGCTGAGTTGTTTTAGATAATTGTTGGTTAATGTTAATGACAATGTTTACTGTTAACGGACTATATTAATGAAAACTTTATTATATATCTGAGCCGTGTTTGGGTCACAGATATTCAACAACCTAATATGAAGTATATGGAGTGCCAGTCTGTCCGAATACCATTGTCCATCTTAGTTTGTCCCAGCGCTAATTGGAAGCTGTGTAGGCGTGCTCTACAAGGTGCACTTGGACCTTCTTCCTTATGGGGGGAACATTCACAGCAGACCTTTCTGCCTCCTCCCAGGCACTATTAGTTTTTAGTATTGTACATGTGAACGTGGCAGGGTGATTAAAGGCAAAACAAACAGACAATTTTACATGTAGTCTAGTCTTATAAGTTGGTAATTAAAGCAGTATTCTTATTCTTGCAGCTGCTTGATGGATCATGATTGTGGCATTCAGTTAAGTGTATGTGTCATAATGGTAAATCTAGATTTTTATAGCTTAGCTGAGTACTTGTTAGTTTATATTTTATAGGTTTGAGTTGTGATGCTGAACATCTATAAATTAGATAATATAGACATGCCATGAACATGTAGAAAAACCTGCTTTTTCATGTAATGTCAGAGATATGGATTCTGGGAAGTGTTGTGCCGATGGAGTGAAACTGCATTGTACAACATTAATTTACTGCACTGTATAATGATGAGTTTCCGTATATAGATAATAATTGCACTACACTGTATAATGATGCAGAGTATGTATACACTGATAATGAAAGTAATACACTGCATTATAATGCCTTGTATCCATTCACTGATAATGAATATGATGAACTGTATACTAATACAGAGTATATATATATATATATATATATATATATGTCAGAAGAAAAAGAGATGATAGGGAAGCACATATACTCTAAATCATGGATAAGAAAGATCCGTAAGTTGCTATTATACAGGATATATAATGGTTCAAATAATTGAATATAGTAGTCCCCATAAATGGAGTACTTTCTAAGATACGCTGTAGGTATCCTGAAAAGGAAGAGTGCTTAATGGGAATAAAAATATCTACACATGCACTATGGTCCAGACAAAAGAGATCTTGTCTGTGTAAAATGGTATATGCACATAATTGAAGTGAATAGTCCTGACCAAATAAAGGACTATGGTGACTCAGAAGGCAATATATTACGGTCATATATATTATAGATACTTACTAGGTGACATCCTATAATATATTCCCCAAGAGGGACAGGTGCTATGATGTAGCACAAACCTGTCAGTATGCACACATACACTGATGTGGAGGAATATGATGCTGTCTAGCCACTATAATGGCATGAGTGCATACTTCACTCTAGGTGATACCTTAATAATAAAGAGGAAAGCCTTGTAGTAGCTCCTCTGGCAGGTAAATAGTAACATAAGAGACTGCTACTATGCTGTGACAAAAGCTCAAAACTTACCTGCTTGTCAGGCTCCCCCTCATGGACCTGATACTCACATGGAATCACTCACTCGGCGTCTGACATCACAGACGCTCTAACATGACTCAAAGCACTAGAAATGTCGCGCATGCGCTATTCGAATCTCGCGCATGCGCACTAAAACCGACGCGCGTTTCGCGATTACAATCGCTTCCTCATGACTCAAAGCACTAGAAATGTCGCGCATGCGCTATTCGAATCTCGCGCATGCGCACTAAAACCGATGCGCGTATGCGCTATTCGAATCTCGCGCATGCGCACTAAAACCAACGCGCGTTTCGCGATTACAATCGCTTCCTCATGAGGAAGCGATAGTAATCTCGAAACGCGCGTCGGTTTTAGTGCGCATGTGCGAGATTCGAATAGCGCATGCGCGACATTTCGAGCGCTTTGAGTCATGTTAGAGCGTCTGTGATGTCAGACGCCGAGTGAGTGATTCCATGTGAGTATCAGGTCCATGAGAGGGAGCCTGACAAGCAGGTAAGTTTTTAGCTTTTGTCACAGCATAGTAGCAGTCTCTTATGTTACTATTTACCTGCCAGAGGAGCTACTAAAAGGCTTTCCTCTTTATTATTAAGGTATCACCTAGAGTGAAGTATGCACTCATGCCATTATAGTGGCTAGACAGCATCATATTCCTCCACATTAGTGTATGTGTGCATACTGACAGGTTTGTGCTACATCATAGCACCTGTCCATCTTGGGGAATATATTATAGGATGTCACCTAGTAAGTATCTATAATATATATGACCGTAATATATTGCCTTCTGAGTCACCATAGTCCTTTATTTGGTCAGGACTATTCACTTCAATTATGTGCATATACCATTTTACACAGACAAGATCTCTTTTGTCTGGACCATAGTGCATGTGTAGATATTTTTATTCCCATTGAGCACTCTTCCTTTTCAGGATACCTACAGCGTATCTTAGAAAGTACTCCATTTATGGGGACTACTATATTCAATTATTTGAACCATTATATACTAGTGGGGAATATTTGGGAATTTGTTCCCTACATCTGCCTGATACTCACATGAGTAATCATCCAACTGTCTCTAGCACATTACATATATATTTTTTAATTACTCCTTTAGTATTTTTGTTTTTCTTTCCCCTCCTTTCCCCTTCTTTCTTCGGGTTACCGATAAGTTATTTTAGAATAAAGCATTACTGTTTCTATTTTATCTTGTCTAATTTGCCACTTGTTGGAGCCTGCCATGATTTGAATGGTTTGGCCATTTGGTTTTGCTATCTGCATACTCCATAGGCCATTCTATGAGTGGACTCCACAATCTATTGGACTATGTTCTTTAATGTAACCAGCGAGGTCCTTTGTGTCCTATTCATCTTCTCTGCCATCATATGTTAATTACATTGATATATTTGCATTTTTGATCCGTGTTACAGTTGCCTTTCCTTTCCTTCTCTCTTTTTTATCATATATATATATATATATATATTTACTCTTATAATAAACATGATTAATTTTATCATGAAGCTAGGTATCTATACACTCATACTATATAGACTGCATTTTAAGATGAAGTTCATGAGGGACGTGTCTTTGAGAAAAAGAGGAATGCAAGAAGAGGTCATGACTTCAAGTTGGAAGATTTAGGGGTAATGTTCAAAAGAACTACTTTACAGAAAGAGTAATAGATAAGTGGATATGCCTTCCAGATGATGTGGAAAGGTCCAACGCACTTAAGTAATTTAAACATGCATGGGATAAGAGCAATCTGAGGATTAATCAAGCTAAAGTTTTAAGTAGAATGGGCTGACTAGTTGGGCCTTTTTGGCCCTAATCTGCTGTCAGATCTATGTTTCTAGATTTCAGTTTATACTGATGTTCAGAAGAATACTGGCATTTTGGACTGTATGGTAATGCTGTATCAGTATGTTCTCTCTACCCCCTGTGGAGTGTCCGCACCTGTTTTGTTTAATATTTAACTTTCTTTGTGTGCTCTTTATACCTTTCTTCTGTGGAAAGGAAGACGGGGGAAGGGAAAGAGAAAATATATGAAGAGACAGGCAAAGAAGAAAATATTTACGGTAACCAATTGTGAATTGATATAAATAATCACAGCAGATTCCACTTAGAATACTTTATTGATCTGGGATATGATTTGTTCAACTGAAAGGCTTATTAGCCAGCCATTATTCCTCCACATACCCTGGTATCACAACAAAGAAAAGGATTTATAAAGGTGCTCAGTAGTGCTGGTCGGGGTTTGGAGCGGCTGCAGAGATCCAGTGTGGAAGAAATGGGAACATATAGAGAGGCAGGAGATCAAAGACTGAGGAACAGGGAGGTGAGAGGTGCAGATGGCTCTGAATCTGGAAAGAAAAGAAAATGTAAACTGCTCTCTGAGTGAGTTAGTCATATGGAAAGTGACATGGGACTCAATTTATGCTCATTCATTTAAAAAAATATGTTTTACATGTTACAAAACTGTTCTTTTTTGCCTTATTAAAAAATCATTAAAACT
The DNA here is from genome assembly GCA_027410445.1 of Discoglossus pictus. Classification (NCBI taxonomy): domain Eukaryota; kingdom Metazoa; phylum Chordata; class Amphibia; order Anura; family Alytidae; genus Discoglossus; species Discoglossus pictus. The sequence continues at coordinate 178,192,098 of CM050164.1, forward strand.
AATAGGAAATGCACAGAGCATACTATAGTAAATACATACACCTATATTACTGTTCATTTGGCTACAGAGGCAAGCCTCCCAGAGCAGTTAAACATTAGAATCAATTTATTGTCCTCTTAGAGCATCATGTGAATAATAGAAAACACACTGTGACACATTTATAAATATTCTCTTTCTGATGCAAATAGGAAATTATAATTTGAGCCCCGATTCACAAAATCACATTTTCATTGCAATGGAAGGTACAGGGGTGGGAGAGGGGCAAAAGAGACACAGCGGAGGGAGGGAGGAGGTGAAAGAGACACAGGGGAGAGAGGAGGGGGGAGAAGACACAGGGGAGGGTGAAAGAGGTACAGGGGGAAGACACACAGGGGGAAGAGACACAGGACGGGGGAAGAGATACAGGGGAGGGAGTAAGGGGGAAAGATGTAGGAGAAGGACAGGGGGGAAGAGACACAGCGGAGGGAGGAGGGGAAAGACACAGGGGAAGGAGAGGGAGGGAAAGAGACACAGGGGAGGGAGGGGGGAGAGACACGGAAGGGAGGGGGGAGGCACAGGGGAGGGGGGAAGAGACACAGGGAAGGGGGGGGGGGGGAGAGACACAATAAATATTATCCCGTCATTTTTGCCTCTCTCTCAGACTTTCCTTTGCAACCTCTCCATATCATGTCCCCAACAATATTACCATCTCACCTTCCGTGCTATCCTCTTTGCTCCCATGAGCTCCTCTTCCTCCTCCAGTCACAATATCATCCCCTCCGTAACACTCACAAGCAGAAACAGCACTGTAAGTCCCAGTCCCATCTTCTCTCCCTTTCACTCCTTCTTCTCCTAACTGCAGCAAACACCAGTAACACCCAGAATCTGAAATCCATCACTTGTTACAAACCTTCTACTCTACCTTTCTCCTGCGCCCCCTGAAATACACAGTCTATCTTCAATAAACTCAGTTTCACTCATGACTTATTCATTTCCAACTTCCTCTACTGGCTCTCACTGAAACCTGGCTCTATTCCTCAGACACCGCCTCACTTACAGCACTCTCTCATGGTGGCTTTCACGTCAGCCACACACCTAGACCTTGGAACAAACAAGGTGGTGGTGTGGGTGTATTGCTTTCCACTCGCTGAACATTTCACCTCTTACCCCCTGTCCCATCTCTCCATACTATCCGCCTCTTCTCACCTATCTCTCTAGATGTTGCTGTGATCTACCCCCCCCCCTCCCCCCAGGCACTCCCTCTCAATTTCTTGATCACTTTTCTGCCTGGCTCCTTCACTTTCTCTCCTCCAATGTTCCTTCACTGGTACTTGGAGATTTTAACATTCCCATTGACACTCCTGCCTCCCCAGCAACAGCCAAACTGCTTGCACTCACCTCTTCCCTTGGCCTCTCACAACTAACAGATTCTTCTACTCATCATGCTGGACACTCTGTAGACCTTATCTTCACCAAGCTCACCACAACCTCCAACCCAGTCATCCACCCACTCCCTCTATCTGACCATCACTTGCTTACCTTCAACCTCACCACATCTTCTCTCACCAACCATTTTAAACCCCTGCCACCATCGCCTATAGAAACCTACTAGCACTTGACCCTACACAGCTGTCCACTGTCCTCCAACCCCTTCTCAGCCCCATTGCGAACCTCAACTGCCCTGACATTGCCACCTCACACTACAACTCTACTCTCTCTTCCACCCTTGACACTCTGGCCCGCATATTCACACGCAGTCGCCCTTGCTCTCATTCACAACCATGGCAGACTACACAAACATGATACATCCAGAAGTGCTCCCGCACTGCTGAACGACTATGGAGGAAATCACGCACGTCAGCTGATTTCCTCCACTACAAATGTATGAGGACGAAGTCGCCAGCCTGCTATCATCCACTAGCCTCACTACCTGTCCTCGGGATCCTATTACATCTCAGCTCATCCCTCCTATCTCTACCACACTAATCCCAGCTCTCCATCTCCATCTTCTCTAAAACATGCCATAACTACATCCACCTTCAAAAACCCTTATCTAACTCTGGCATTGCATCTAACTACCGCCCTATCTCTCTACTTCCCCTGGCTTCCAAACTGCTGGAGCGGCTCATCTAGAACCGCCTTACAAGCTTTATTTCCTCTAACTCCCTTCTTGGCACCTTCCAATCCGGCTTCCGGCCCAACAACTCCACTGACACAGCTCTCCGCCAAGTCAAAGGGTGACTTTTCCATTCTACTTCTTCTAGTTCTCTGGAACTCCTTACCTCGCTCCACCAGATTATCCTGCTGTCTCAAAAAATTAAAAACCTCTCTAAGAACGCATCTCTTTAAAGAAGCGTATCATCTTGCACCCTAACACACTCAGCACCTCTCTCTCCCTCCTTTACCACACACAATACCTTTAGATTGTACTGTATGTCTGCGAGTTTCAGTCCCACAAGGTGCTTTGGGGAAAGCACCACAGACACTGGATTTGAGGCTCAAAGACAGGGCCCTCCTTGCTTTGGTATGTTAAATTTGTTTTTATCTTTGAACTTATCTTATGTACAGCGCTACGGAATATGTTGCGCTTTATAAATAAACAATTATATATATATATATATATATATATATATATATATATATATATATATATATATATCCACCGCTGTGGATACAGTGCATACACTTATCAACAATAAACTATTGGTGAGATAACAAATGTGAACACACAATCCTATCCATTTACATGTATTTTAACATATTCTGTTAGCACATCACAAGGTGTGCCGAACCACAAACCTACCCATAATAAGCTGTTACAACATATATATGATAATTTTGGTAAAAAAACATTGATAACTCATCCAGGATGTTTTGAGTCAGACTATAGAATATAAGAGGGACTCACTGACCTGCCCTATAATCTCCAATGTGAGAACTTTCATTTCAGCTGAAGAAAGATCTACAACTCCTATTTATTATTCTATAAAGTCTATTAAGAATGATTTCTCCAATTTAAGAAACAAATCACTGCAAAATGTGCTGGCTGTGCTATGTCATGGCGATTATTAAGTAATAAAAGTCGCTGTGGCCTGATCTACCCAAAGGTGGTGCCTTTATTGTTTGAGGGGAAAGGTAAAAACGGGATAAAGTAGGTGGATGACTTCAGCAACCTTGTTGTGTGTTTCTGTTTAGGTTTGGATGCTGTAAGGATTAGTTTTGTATTTTGATAGAAATTGCAGGTTCAATGTGATAGAAAGATAGATGATAGATAGTAAGATAGTAAGTTTGTGAGTTTTCAAGTCTTGTAATATGCTCTGGGAACAAGCACTACGTTTGATCTGAAACTCAAATACAGGGCTGTCCATTCTTTTGCAGTGTGTTAAAATTGTTTTTGCCTTAACGGTAGTATAGTGCTACGGAAAATGTTGGTGCATTACAAATAAAGCATACTGATAATAAATAATAACGTAAAACTTTGAACTTTGAACTGATCTCAACCTGACACCCTTGAATATATAATTTCCTTTCTGTTGTTTTAGCACACACATAAATACAATAGCAGATGTAGTGGAGCAATATGAGTACTACCCTCCCTGGTGAAATCTTTAAAGATAGCATGTGATGTGAGGCAACAGTGACACCAAGTGGGTAAAATACTTTCACAAAAGATCAAATCACTAGCTTCTACCAAATAGTATGAACTCAAATAAAACACAGTAGGTAGATTTAGTGGACTAAATGATATTGATTCTTATCCACCATCAAAGTATGTTGCTCAGTTCCTCAAATTCCTGCTCACCCTCACACCTTCTCTCTACTCTGATGTTTTTCTCTGCCCTTTAATTCTTCTGTTTTCTTTTCTTTCCCCACCCCACAGTGACTTATAGTCAAACAAAAAGGCTACAATAAGTTTGGTTATATCTATATACAAATATATCTAAGCAGTGGTGGAGCACAGCACCGAGGCCATCAGGCTAGGGTCCCTTTGCTTCTAGCCGCAGCTTGGAGTAAAGGCATTTATTAGAAGAGAAGCAAGAATAATTATTTTTATAGAAAGGTGATCTTACCACCTCCATATATTTTAGCTTTTTTATTAACACCTACAGCCTACTACCTTGTATAGAGAAGTTGTAAGGGGGACCCCCAAATTATTTTGCATCAGCCCTCCATTCACTAGCTTTGCTTCTGAATATAAGTGCACACAACTACTTTCTTATCTACACAGTTGCTGTGTTAGATACAAATGTTCATTTATCATGTTTTGCTTATATGTATACACACATAAAATTGGACATAGCCTGGGGTGGTGGAATTAACCCTTTAGCTATGTTTGATGTAGGATTTCTGGACAATCTAAGGACTTACAACCACTGGTAATTTTACTTGGTTGGCACAATGTGATGGTCTTTTGGAAAGTTTTAATGGGACAGCTACACGTGGATTGTAATGCTTTGTGTGTGTGTGTGTGTGGGGGGGGGGGGGGGGGGTGGTACAGCATTTAGCTGGCAGTTCTGGTATGGCTGGTTCTTATGTGTGATGTAACTGCTAGGTAGTGCATTAGGGGTCTTGTATATATATACATGTCATGGAATATAATCCTATATATATATATATTTATATTTATTTACAGCAGATCTATCTATCTATCTACTCCAATGTATTTAGTAGAAAACAATTATATATATATATATATATATATATATATATATATATATATATATATATATATATATCTTTAATTAGAAGAAGTAACCAGCAGAATAGACATGAAATAAATGTAAAATAAACAGGAAAAATACATGACAATCAGAGATAATTTACTTATAATTATAATAACCGACAACCAATAAAGTATTATCGATGCTATAAAATATAACGTATAGGTTTCTTATACCAATGCAATGCAAAATACATACACAGCTCCATTTTGATGAGTTTTTATGTGATCTTACTACAACGCTGTAATGTATATAGGACTAGAAGTGCCAATAAAATATAGCATATACACATCATAAACTATTAGTCAGTAGAAGTGCTGTCAGATGTTTTTGTGCTACAGGCTATGTAAGCATAATTTTTATGTTATACCTATATTAATTAAGCTTCTGTCATACTATTGTGGATCTTTATTTTTATCTCCGATATTACGTTACTGGAGCCTTTGAAAGGAGGAGGAACTATAGAGGAGTGAACCAAGGACATGGATATTTCAGAAAGATTGCTTTAAATTGGAAATCAATACATTGGAAAGCAAGTAAGCACGATACTTATTTTTATCTTAAGTGATTAAGAAAAACTGCATTAGAGGAGCAATTTATTTGTACTTTGATTTTAAGACAGTATTCAAATGAAGGAAAAGCACAGCTAAAGATATTTTATTATAACTATGCAACCTTGGTTATCAGAATCCCAGTATAAGCAGACTGCTGCGACAATTTTAAGAAAATTGTAAGACAAGCAAGTAGAAGAGTGCTTCTATTAAACACACACTTTTTTTGTTGACAAACTATATAATAATTGATGCCTCTTAATCTTCCTCTCTATTATATACTAATATACCATCAATATGACTGGGGTAGTAAGAAAATATAATCCTGATATAATTGTTGTGAACTCCCAAAATTTGGTACCTTTAATAAACACATACATAATTCCCTGACTCCAGCGCTAATTGGTACTTTAAACTTAAGACAATAAAGCAGACTTTTGATAATTAAAAAGAGAAAAATGTCATAAGAACATAGATAAGTATAAAAAAAAACAATGAAAAATGTGTGTCAGATAAAGTGGGAATTCATTATCAAGTCTTACAAAAAGAAATGGAATTATACACAAATTCATTCATCAAACCCTTTTGGTGCTTAAACAGTACTGACAGAATTCTGGAACCCCAAATGGCTCCCTTGGAAGCCCCCCAGTACCCTAAAATGTATCCAAGGTATACAAATTACTCTCACAGTCCTCCCTATGATCATCTATTGGGCATCAATTAACAACTAATCTGAATATTGCAGATCAGAAGAGATCTTAAAAGGTTGAACTTGATGGACTTAAAATCTTTTTCAACCTCAATTACTATGTAACTATATCATAAACTTCTCAGAGAGAAGAGGGATTATCATAATAACACGTAGAACCACAAAATAGAAGAAGTTTGAAGAAGTGAGAGATGTTGTTGGTGTGAATGGTGATATGTCCAGTGATGCTGCTATTGTAAATAACTCTATAAAACAAATATGCTTATTGGGTAATTTGGCTTTTTAAACCCTCCTTCTTTTCATAATACTCACCTACTCACTGTACTGTAGGAGACTTTGCTGCATCAAACATCTTCTTTCTGCCCTCCATGCCAGACATTGCTTCCACATTTTTACGCCAGTCACTGACTTCCACTGGGCGCTCCTGTACAATGAGATGATCACTGTCAATCATGGTCAATAAAATACACTCCTAGCTGTCTTACATACACACACTGCGAAATCACATACCCACATAGATAACACACACTGATACAGCTACATCACATACTCTCAGCTTTAAATCATTAGCATGCCTCTAATTACCATACCACTAATAACAACATGATGCTGGGAATTATTAAAGACACATGAGGAAGGGGACTGCGGAGATGGATAGATGAGGTCAATGAAGTAATGAACAGGAGCTTGAGAGTGCTCAGAGTGGCAGTGGATTACAGATGTGCCTGGTGTGCTGCAATCCATGGGGTTGCGGAGAGTCGGACACAACTGAACAATTAAACAATAAAACACAGTTAAGTATCTCACAACCTACATACATAAACAGCCAACTAATATTGTTGTTCAGTTGTGTCTGCCTTTCCTTGATCCCTATGCGCCATAGAACTCCAGGCACATCTGTCTACTACTGTCCCTCTGAGTTCTTCGAGGTTTTGTTCATTGCTTCAATTACCTCATCTATCTGCTTTCTTTGTGTACCTTCAATCTCTATTTTGTATCCGCCCCTTCTTTGTGTACCTTCAATCTTTTCCAGCATCAATTATTTGAGATTTAGCCTCATGATCATACATTCCAGTTTGGCTTGATTTCCTGTAGTACAGTATTGATTGTTAGATCTTCTCACAGTCCAAGGGACTCAAAGGTGTCAATTCTTCCGCAGGAATACCATAGTTATGCTAACATTTCTTTAATAGATTCTCCAGACTAGACATGGATTTCCCCCACAAGCATACATATTTTAAATTCACAGCTGCAGTTACCATCTGCAGAGATCTTGGAGCCCAGGAAAATAAAATCTGTCACTGCCTCCACTTCTTCCTCATCTATTTTCATGGAACCAAGACTTCTGTTTACCCTGATTATCCTTTAGTTCCTCCTCATTTTCAGCCATCAGAGTAGTATCATGCATGTATCTCAGGTTGTTGATATTTCTCCCAGCAAGATTGATTCTGGCTTTGAATTCATTCAGCCCGGCCTTACACTTAATGTTCTCTGCGTATAAGTTGCATAAATAAGGTGGCAACATATTACACTCCTTTATCGATCTTGAACCATTTGGTTGTTCCATGTTCAGTTCTGACCATGGCTTACGATCCACATACAGATTCCTCAGGGGGTGGATGAGATGGTTTGATAACCCCATCTCTTTAATAAGTTGCCCCATTTTGTTGTGATCCACAGAGTCAAAGGTTTCAGAATAGTCTATGAAGGAGAAGTAAATGTTTTTCTGGAACTCTCTTGCTTTCTATATTATCCATCGGACATTTGGAATTTGATCTCTTGTGCCTCCGTCTCTGCAAAACCCAACTTGCACATCTGATAGTTCCTGGTCCAAATATTATTAGAGCAGAGCTTACAGAATCTTAAGCATTATCTTGCTGGCTTATGAAATTAGTATAATTGGAGCACTCTTTGGCACTGCCTTTCTTGGGATTGGGATGATCTTTTCCATTCTTCTGGCCACTATTGAATTTTCCAAAATTGTTGACATAATGCAAGCAACACTTTCACAGCGATATCTTGAAGGATTTTGAATTCAGCCAAGACTCCATCGACTCCTTCAGCCTTGATATCAGCAAGTCTTTCTAGAGTCCATCTTACTTCACTCTCCAAGATATCCAACTCATTTGACAAACTATTGAAGTCATCAATGCTGTTAATATCATTCCTGTATAGATGTCCTGTGTATTCCTGACAGCTCTTCTTTATCTGATAATTCCCTGCCATTTTTATCACACCCACTTTAGCATGAAAAGTTCCCTTGAGATCCCCATTTATTTCAAGAGATTTCATTTTGATATTAATCTTCTATCTCTTTACATCACTCATTATAGAATATCTTCTTATCTATTCTTGCTGTCCTCTGGACAAATATTTACCTGTCTCCACTACCTTTCACTTTTCTTCTCTCCTGGGCTAATTTCAAAGCCTTATCAGATAGCCAGTTTGCCTTCTTAGTTTCACCCTATTTTCTTTTGACGATATTCTTTGTTTCGGTTTTCTGGACATTTTTACAAACTTCTATCCAAAGTTCTTCAGGCATTATCTCTACCATGTCTGGTCCCTTAAATCTATGTTTACCTCCACTGCTTATTCCTAGGATATATTATTTATTTTGTATCTGCTTGGTCTGAAGATTTTCTCTCTTTTCTCTTTTCAGCTCCAGGTTTTATTGTCTCTGAGGTTTACATATAGACAGTTAATACAATCACATATACACACATTGCTGTCTGTAACTGGCATAAACAGTTTTTGTAGCACACAACTACGCTAACACAAGCACCCAACTTACTGTCTCACATATGCAAATTACACACAGCTAATGAACAAATGAACATTCAGCGTTTGGTTACTACTACACATATAATACACACTGCCGACTGACTGATAGATGTTAGTAGGTACAGAAACAGACAGCTAATATATTCATGTAGTGGTAGATCATATTAAGGCACTGGTTAAATATCCACAACTAATAATTTTGTTTTGTTCCATCACATGGTTTTGAGTGGATGCACATATGTCAGCTGCATGTTTCTGCAGCCATCCTGTTAAATGCTCCCCCCATGGAAAATAATAACACGTATTTCCAATGGCAAACACATTTTTATCTAATTGCTTGTAAATGCCTTTGATAAAAACAAATGCACAACTGACATTCATGCCTGCTCACAGGTAAACACTGCTATACCTCACTCTGAACCTATGAGCAAGTCTGCCAATCAACAAATAAATAGGGTATTGATAACCTGAAATGTATTGTGATATGACATACTATGAAGACAAGGATGCTCCTATGTGAAGGTCAAAAAAAGTATTTTGCAGACTCAAGCATGGCCACTATGAAGCTTCTACTGGTACCTGTTACCAGTTTACCAAATGTAATGTGAGTTCTTTTTTTTTTTCAAACTGCTGATAATCTGATAAAGTAGTCTGGTTTAGCAGGAGTAATAAAAGTCTTAAAAAGAAAACACAATCAAGAACAGACCACATACGGAGCTGTCTATCACTGGCAGACACAAATAGACACAACTGAGTTAGCAATATAAGCTAGCCAATATCCTTTCTATTGTGGGCAGAAATGTGTCTGAAAACCCTCCACTGTATATGCAGTAAACAATGTAAAACAAACACTCTAAGTACATGTACATGTCGCAAGCAGGCCAGGAGACCTGTTTTTAAAACATAATTTGTCAGTGAAAAATGCTCCCAAAGCATTCTAGGCTGTGACATGCAAATAAACTTCAAAATATACCATCTTTGTGCTTCTATTTCACTTAACATGACATATGTTTAGGCCTATGGGTTCTGCTCTCAGACAGTCTTCAGAACATAGCCTTGGATTAGTTCAGTGCCAGAAACCCACTCACAGACTGCAATTTCATTCTTATCAGTCTGAAGTTGGTTCTGGCAACTGTGAAATGAGGCTGGAGAGCGTACTCTGATCAGGCGCTAAGTATGCTTTCCTGTTTACAATATAAACAGCTAATACACATAGCTAATACATACTCAGCAGTCACTAAAATGCTTATATCTGACACACATACAGTATACTGCTATCAGTTACAAACACAGCTATTGCTTAAACACATGCTCTGCACATGTACAGGTATCAAGAACACACACAAACAGCTTTCAGGAACATGCAAATATATCTATCAAATGCACAGTGATCTTTCTTACATAAGGTATATACTTACCAGTGTCTATCTGCCTTACATGTACAGAATGTTCCACACACCTATATACCAATAACACTCATTGCTATCAATCACACTCAATGGATTTATTATGCTCCGGTATGGCTTACTGTCACACACATGTCTATTAGACGCTTAAGATATACACCTTCTCAGTGTCCTCCTTCTTGACAGACTTCAGGTTGGCACGCAGGTCCATGGACACTTTATGTTTAGAGCCCAGTAGAGCACGGAGCATGGCATCTGCAGAGACTCGAACCCTACGCAGAGCTGGTCGCTTGAACTTTCCACGTAAATCCAGTACCTTCATCTTCAGATCCTGAATCTGTTATGAACATCTTGTCAATACCAATGCAACCTTCCCCCATGCATTATGGCAGTCCTATTATTCTACAAACTTGCATAGCAGTAGTACCAACTAGTTCAGCAGTGCCAGTTCCTTCACAACTTTGCCAGCTTTACTCAGCAGCAGTGGCAGGTTAATCTACCTAAACTTACATTTCTAGGCCCACATCACCATTTGCCATAACATTGCTGGTCTAATCACCAAATACTTCACCAACGCCCCCCTCTGTTCTGCCATTGAAGCACATCTGTCATCACCTGTCCTCACCTCCTCACACACTCTAATATTTTTCTTGTGATTCCCACACTTCTTTTCTTGTGATTCCCACCATTCTCTACTACTTTTCACAATTACAAATACTTCCTGAAAACATTTCTATTTAGAGAAGCCTACCAAATTGTTCCTTAATATCAGATGTTCAAACAAGATGTGAACATCACCTGTTCTGCCTCACTGGACAAGCAACAAGCAAAACTCTTCCCTTTCTCTATACTGCTAACCCACTTAGATTATAAATTCTATCAAGAGCAGGGCCCTCTACACTTTCCATATCGGTATCTAAACTTGTCTCATGCTTGTCTTGTGTAGTCACTATTTCCCCTGTACATAGCACTATGGAATATGCTGGAGCTTTATAAATAAAGGATAATAATAATCCCTCAGACCTGCGTAGCAGCATTGCATACCCCCTCTCCAGGGCTGGTTATACAGTTTGTGAGAGAATATTTTTTTGTAAAGAAACAGTTTAAAGTTTAACTTGACACAAAAATGGTTGTACAGTTTTTTTCTGTAAGAGCTATAAGACCTGTAATACTTAATACACACTGTACTGCTGGTCAAAAGAGCGAGGCTACACAAATGCTAAACATATATATTGAAACAGATCCAATCCACTACCTACTAGCAGCCTTATTAAATTGTGAACCAGTAAATTTAAAAGGGCTCTAATTAAGCACACAGCATATTTTTTTTACAGAAGTTTTTAGTTAGTGAAGACCTTGCTTTTGGATAGAAGTTCACTAACTAAAAACTTCTGTAAAAAAAAAATGCTGTGTGCTTAAATAGAGCCCTTTTAAATTTACCGAATCACAATTTAATAAGGCTGTAGGTCTACTATTTGGAATAAATCCACTAAATTTAGATAGATTAATTAAATATGCATCTGCAGCCATACCTATATATATATATCATATCAAGATGGGAACAACAAGCGCTAGCCCTTCAATATCAACAGAATCAACCATATCCCAATAATGTAAAAAAAGCACAATAAGTGACAAAACATATTCACATCATATGCATGGCAGCAAACTTCCTCATCATAAGCATGGCTACAGTTCTAGCTTTTCTCCTAAATCACTGCCAGACCCTCATTAACATGCACAATGTCAGCGCCAGTTTTCCATCCACATGCTTAATATCAGTGGCAGCCTTTCACCTACATGGAGAGATAAATGGCACTTCATGTTTGTAGGATGGCATAAGGTGTACAGCACATGGTTCATTCTTTTGACTCTTACCTCCCTGGTGTTGTGAAGGACCTTTGCCTCAATATCATATCTTTCCTCATCTACGATGCCAACCTTTTCATACAGTTCCCTGCACAATTCCTGCCAAAAGTGGGGCAAACATTGGTTAGTGCACTCAAGGAGATTCAACACTCATCATTGGGGGTGAGTACTTGGGGAGAGGGTGATTATTCAGAAGGTGAGTAGTGGGGAAGGAGATGGTGAGTGCAGTGTGCTGTACTGCTGGTATGAGTGAGGGCATTTGTCAGGCATTTTTCAGCGCACATGTCTCCTTCGCCCAAAAGTCGTGCTACCCTCATCATTGGCCAGCAACTAGTATATTGTTGTGATTATATAAAACACAGATCTTCAACTCCATACCTGCAATGCAGACAATGTCAATCCATGTGTATTGGCACTTGGCACCCTATCACTTAGGTATCTCTGCTTTTCTTCCTGTGTTTTCACATGCTCTTGATCCCAAGCCTCCATTGCTTTTGCCAGCATTAAACTCTGTAGAGGTAGCATAGAAAGAGATGAGCAGTCAACTTCAAAAACGTAAAAAAATATGCCCACACTAAGTCTGCAATCCTCACCAGTTTGTTGTATTTTCTCTCTGTCCTCGACTTTTCGGACCCTACCTTCCTTCATTTTTGCCTATGCCTATTACATTACATCATATAAAATATCCTACACTTTGACTGTCTCTCCACAAATCACTCTTTATTTTAATTAAGCATTGATAAGTAATAAAATCCCTATTTAATTATAACATTAACACTTTCAAACATTGGACTATCAAACTATAACTGTGACACCAATGGAGAAGGGAGAGAGTTTAACTCAGAGATAAGTCTGAAGACATTCTTTGCTATGTGTTAACATTGTTTCTGTCTTATACTTAATCCATGTATAGCGTTACACAATATTTTGGAATATTACAAATAAACAATTATAACAAGGATTTAAAAGTACCGTAATAGGACATAGGATTTACATTTGTTGGTGCAGAGGGTGACCAAGTGCCTGATGAGGATAGGCATGATGTTACTTTGCCCAAATCCACATGGAGACTAATTGAATAGCTTTTATGTATCTGCTAACATGCTTGATCTCATGTGTACTGAATAGTAGATTATGGCGATGAAGAAACTGCTTTGCCAGAAAGTGTATAATCAAAAAATCTAAGTGAAAGATACATAATAACAATGTAGGCTTATAAACTTATCATGTGGCATATAAACTGTTGCCATGATCATGAACCTCCATCTCATGCTTATAAAGTCGTACAGACTAGGTGGCTTCTTCAGCAGAAACCAATATACTGTTATACCTAAGTGCTGTACACTTCACTCATCACATATCCAGAGCTAAGTAAACCTTTATTATTAACAACTTGTGTGTGTTTTTACTTTTTCATCTACAGTCTATGATAACTATGAACTACTGAATTCAGATGACTGGTTGTAATTAGAGGTAAGCAGTCACCCTAACAGTAATATAATTAGACAAGAGACCAAATAATCATCCATAGGCTGTGCCTCCAGCTAACACTTGTTGCCAAGGGAACCACTTTAACAAAACACATCTCCAGCCAATGGAGACACTAAGTTGATATATCTTTGTATCTTTGTGATGTAACACCTGACGGCTAGACAAAGCCACGCACCCCTTTTGAGATATAGTTGGTAGAAACTAATAGGAAGTCTGAACTTTGAAATTCAATTTAATGGTAAATATTGTCCTATAAATCATTGAATACGAAATGTATTCATGTGAATAAAAAATTAAAACTTCTAGCTTCTTTTGTAATGGCTTTACAATATTTTTTTAATTATATCATCAATATAACAAAGCATTTGGGAAGGAAGCTTTACATTGAATGTGCAGGTACAGGTCATGAAAGCAAAATAAGTTTGGCAGTGATTTTTGGTAAGCCATTACTTGCTCACTTTGGGAATGGTAGCCTTCTCATCACACATGCCTATATTGGCACTTTCAGTATTTCCCCCAGGCATGCACAGTGCTACTACCAGCTATGTTACATGGCTTAAATATGGGGCAGTCTTAAGTGACAGTGGATAATGCAGTAAGGGTATTCAAAAAGGTTGACAATCAAAGTATTAAAGGACCACTGTGTTCCTTTTTTTCAAAGTTGAACTTTGAAAACATACACTAGAAAACAATAATACAATTTAATATATTTTATATGCAATTAGTGTGTGGTGAACTCTACCATTTCAATTTTTGATGGAAGTAGACATCGAATGGAGAGGAAGATTGCGTCTGCATAACTGGCATGTGGCAGCTACAGCTGTCAGTGCTATCAGCATGACTAAAGGAAAGCTCATTAGAATGCAAAAACATACCCGTCTGAGAAAGTAACAGACAACATGATTGTCCTTATATAAAGAGTAAGATACACATTTTACCACAGATTATTTTGCTTTGTTGCATCAGAAAGAGGATATTTGGTGTCACAGTGTATTTTCTTTTTTCAATCAAGGGTCTCAGATTCTTAAACCTTTTTAGAAGTAATTTGGATTGATGAGACCAAATTAGAGCTTTGTGGTCACAACCATAAGCACTATGTTTGGAGAGGGGTCAACAAGGCCTATAGTGAAAAGAATACCATCCACACTGTGAAGCATGGTGGTGGCTCACTGATGTTTTGGGGTGTGTGAGCTCTAAAGGCACAGGGAATTTTTTGTGAAAATTGATGGCAAGATGAATGCAGCATGTTATCAGAAAATACGGGCAGGCAATTTGCATTCTTCCGCACGAAGGCTGCTCATAGGACACTCTTGGACTTTCCAGCATGACAATGACCCTAAACACAAGGCCAAGTTGACCATCCAGTGGTTACAGCAGAAAAAGGTGAAGGTTGTGGATTGACCATCACAGTCTCCTAACCTTAATATCATCAAGACACTCTGGGGAGATCTCATACGTGCGGTTCATGCAAGACGACCTGGAGGCATTTTGTCAAGACAAATGGCAGCTATACCACCTGCAACAATTAGGGGCCTCATAGATAACTTTTACAAAAGACAGCACACTGTAATTGATGCTAAAGGGGGCAATACACAGTATTAAGTTAACTCAGGGTATGTAATCTTTTGAATAGGGTCATCTCAGTTTTTTCTTTGTGGCCATATTTGCTTTATGATTGTGCCATTCTATTATAACCTACAGTTGAATATGAATCCCATAAGAGATAAAATAAATGTGTTTTGCCTGCTCACTCATGTTTTCTTTAAAAATGGTACATATATTACCAATTCGCCAAGGGTATGCAAACTTTTGAACACAACTATAAAATAAAATGCAAAACAACGACCATGGAATAAATAGGATATAAGAATTGAAACAGCTTGAGAAATGTGGGGATTAGTTGAGCCAAGAAATGTTTCCATGGTTACCTTTAATAAGAGTTTGCGAGATGCTGTAATTTTTGATTTTCTCTGTTTAAAAAGAAAAACATAATTAGGATAGTGAATGCAGTAGATAAATGGGTAAAGAGAGAAAGTGCATATAGAAAAAAGAGAAAGATATATCACTAGTGGAAAATTAATAGTAGGGTATGGAGTGGAAAAATACAAAGAGGCAAGAGGTTAAGTATAGAATATAGGAAATAAATACGATAGATTAAGAAGGGAGGGAAAGAGTGAAATACAGATCTTTACATGTCCTCACCTCTCTGTTGTTGTTGTGTTCCATATTCGGAGAAAGATAGATTAAGAAAAGTGGTTTAAAAAGCTGATATCAATCTCAACGCCTCATAATTACAAGTAAATAAAATTTAATGTAAAAAACATTTCATATATTAAAATGTGTACACAAAAATAAAAACGCACATTCTTATGAATATTATCACTCACATTATAAGTCCACAGTCACAAATATGTAGAAATACTCATACATACTGAGAACCACAGTCACATAAAATTACATACAAATAGCCACTGACACAGTCAAGAAATACCACTCACATTATGTGCACTGAAAATGTTAAAAATTATATTAAGGAATAACTCAACAAAGAGGAGCAGATGTTTAGGAAAGTCTTTTTCCTTTCTTCAAATGCGAAGTTATGTTTTATATACTGTTCTTATTTTTGTACAAGTATTTTTTTGATTACCCTTAATAAAAACTTTATGATAAAAAAAAAAGAAATACAACTCAGACTTGTATTCTTTTATTGATACATAAGCACACCAACTTATACACACATTCACAAGCTTACATCCACCTTAGAGCACAGACAACTAATAGTACACAGTTATCCAAACTATACAGATTAAGGAATAGACATAAAAAGATGCACTTAGATTAATATTAATAAAACAGTTTGCTGTCTCCCAGGTGCTCGGGTTCTGAATTTCATGGATCTGGTAGATAAATTATTGGGAGGGGCTGGAAAGGAATCAGGGTCTTGGTACATATTGGTACCAATGACAAATTAAGAAGAAGATGGAGTGTCCTAAAGAATGATTTTAGAGAACTAGGGAATAAGCTCAAGGCATGTTAGTATTTTCTAGATAATACCAGTGCCACGTGCTAGCCCAGGGAGACAGAAGGAGCTTATGGAGGTTAATGCGTGGCTAAACAAGTGATGCACTAAGAAGGGCTTTGGGCTTTAGAGCACTGGGTTGACTTCTGACTTGGGTACAATCTCTTAGGCAGGGATGGATTGTACCTTAATGATGAGGGATTTTGTGCTATGGTATAGGATGGTAGCAAGGCTGGGGGAGGTTTTAAACTCGTAGGTGGGAGGAGGAAATAATGAGAAGTAATATGGTAGAAAGTGTAGAGGGAGTAAGGAATTAATTAACTAGTCATGGAGGAGGAGAAGGGCAGTGGGTTAGTATAGTCAATAGGGAGGTATTGCTAAGTAACTCAAGTATAGTGAAAGGCACTTTAAAACTACAAACTCATAACAACATAAGGTGTATGCTTGCGGATGCCAGAAGCTTGCCAGGCAAAATGGGCAACTTAGGATTATTAGCAGTTAATGAGAATTGGGATTTAACAGGCATTACTGAAACATGGTGGGATGAATCTCATGACTGGACTGTTAATCTGGATGTTATAACCTATTTAGGAAAGATATGGGCAATGGTAAAATAGGAGGAGGGATTTGCCTGTATGTTAAGCTTGAACTTAAACCTATAGTCAGAGAAGATGTTTATGCAGGAAATAGCAATAACGTTGAATCCTTGTGGGTAGATTTAAATAGCAAAGCAGCAAATTCTAAAAGAATATTGATAGGAGTATGCTATGAACCCTCAAAAAAAGAGACTGCTTTATGTGAGTACAAGGAAGTCAATAAGGGTTGCAAAAGGGCTATTAGACTGGCTAAAATAGAAAATGAAAAGTCAGTTAAAAAGGAGAGTAAGACTAAGCCTAAAATATATGATACCTATATTTAAGAAGGGAGCAAGAGCAATTCCAGGGAAATATACACCTGTAAGCCTCACTTCTGTAGTGGGAATGCATTTAGAAGTGTTATTAAGGGATATTATACAATAATATGGGCGCTAAGTCTAAACATTTGCAGCAGTTACAGAGCGATTCAATTGATCAAGCCACCAGCTTCTTGGCCAAAAACCCTTAAGTAGCATTTCAGAGAATGATCATGATCAATTAAGCAAGGCCGTAACTACCTATTTAGAAACAGCCAATAGTAAATGAGACCGCAATCATGACATCAGTAAAAAATGGAGGTTAAACATCAATCAATTAGCGTTTAGAAGTCCAATATGCGATCGGACTTGCAATCCAGCAATGTACAAAATAATAAAAGTGAATAAGGATACTGTTCTAGTCCATGTAGGTGGCCTGATATGTATTAACTCCTTGATTACCAAGATTGCTAAAAAACGGAAATGAAACAAAAAAATATTTTTTATTGCAGATTTGCGAGCTTATTGTTCAATCAATTCTAATGTCTTTCATCGATATCCCTGTATTTTAAAGTGCAGTATTGATTTTTTATTTGTATTTACAGTGCTACGATCAGGTTTTTAACCCCCTTGCGAGTCCTATCTAGTATTTGTAGGATCTCCTTCTACATTTGCCATTTACGGGTGTGAAAACAATTGCAGGCTTGAGGAGTTGTCACAAATAAATAGCGTTTTACGATTGTGACATTTAAGGGGCTTGAAAGACCAAAGGTTTAGATGGGTTGGAGTTACGATTTTGACAAGGGATTTTCAGCCTGTAACCCGCAAATAGTTTGCGGGTAGCAAAAAGATGCCAATTGAATAGCAAATTACCGTATATACTCGAGTATAAGCTGACCTGAGTATAAGCTGAGGCACCTATTTTACCACAAAATACTGGGAAAGCTTAGTGACTCAAGTATATGCCGAGGGTGGCAAATGTACTGCCCCCTTTGTCCCTTTCTTGTGTCTCCCCTTTTTCTCCCCTCTCTCTCCCCTGTTTCTTTTCCCACATCTCCCTCCCCTGTGTCTCTCCCCCTCTCTCTCCCCTGTGTCTCTCCCCTTCTCCCTCCCCTGTGTCTCTTCCCCCTCTCCCTTCCCTGTGTCTCTTCCCCACCTCTCCCTCCCCTGTGTCTCTTCCCCCTCTCCCTCCCCTGTGTCTCTTCCCCCTCTCCCTCCCCTGTGTCTCTTCCCCCTCTCCCTCGTGTCTCTTCCCCCCCCCCCTCCCTTATCACCCTCCCCCTTCACACCCCCCTCCACCACCTCAACCCCCCTCCTCATTACCACCCTCCCTCCTCATTACCTACCTCCCTCCTCATTGCCTCCCTCCTTATTACCTCCCCCTCTCCCATTCCCCTCACTTACCTTCCATCAGCAGCTGCTCCTCCGCTCCTCAGTCTTCCGGTTGCGTCTGGACCCAGCCAATGCTAATGGCGTGCCGCGCATTTGACGTCACGTCATTAGCATATGCCGGGTCCCGACGCAGCCGGAAGACGCATGGAGGCACGGAGGAGCAGCTGCTGATGGAAGGTAAGTGATGACAAAGGGAGATGGGGAGGTAATTAGAAAGAGGTAAATGATGAGGGGGTTGAGGAGGGGGGATGGAGAGACACGGGAGAGGGGGGATGGAGAGACACGGGAGAGGGAGAGGGGGGATGGAGAGACACGAGAGAGGGAGAGGGGGGATGGAGAGACATGGGAGAGGGAGAGGGGGTGGAGATACAGGGGGATGACTCGAGTATAAGCCGAGGTGGCCCTTTTCAGCCTTAAAAAGGGCTGAAAAACTCGGCTTATACTCGAGTATATACGGTAGTTTATGGGCTACATTACGGGC
This sequence comes from Discoglossus pictus, assembly GCA_027410445.1. Taxonomy (NCBI): domain Eukaryota; kingdom Metazoa; phylum Chordata; class Amphibia; order Anura; family Alytidae; genus Discoglossus; species Discoglossus pictus. The sequence continues at coordinate 178,211,389 of CM050164.1, forward strand.
TCCAGTAACTAACAATTGCTCAATTGAATAGGGAGCCTATTTCTATTTGAACAGGATTTTAAGTAGGAGTCAACATGGATTCATGAGGGATAGGTTATATCAAACAAATCTAATTAGTTTCTATGAGGAAGTTAATAGGAACTTGGATCTTTTGGGATTTTTCTAAGTATTTTGATATAGTGGCACATGGAAGACTATTGTGCAAACTAAGGGATACAGGAATTGCAGTAAATATCTGCTGATGGATTGAGAGCTGGCTAAAAGACAGAAAGCAAAGGGTTATTGTAAATGGAATATACTCAGATTGGACTAATGTGTCAAGTGAGGTTCCTCATGGTTCAGTATTAGGTCTTCTTTGGCAGAAAAACAGGCATAAGAATTGTGTATAATATGTATATATGTATGTATATATATATATATATATATATATACTGTATATTATTGCCTCAAAAACGGCATTATATTTAAGGTTGCAGTACAGGTTGGTGCAACTTAAGGCTAGAAAAATGCAGGAGGAAATTGGGGAGTATGCATTAAGTGACATCACAGGGGTCTATATGTGTGTCATCAGTAATATCATGGATAATGTCACTTAATGTCATTGAGGATGTCATAAATTATGTCATCAGAAACACACTTTGCAGGGAGGGATGTTTCATTTTCCTAGCCTTTAAGTTGCTCCATCCTGCTCTACAACCTTAATTTAAGCCAATACATTTCCAGTGTTTTCTCAATTTCACTATAATGAAGATATTTTTAGTTAAAAAAAAAATCAATTCTATTTATTTGTAATCTAAAAATGACACAACTAATTTTATCAATGTATTATATTATTTGAAATAAAAAAAATAACTTTCACCTTTCCTAATCAACTGACACACGAACATACATGCTTCCAAATATAAGCCAATGCCGTTTAAGGCCTTTAAAGAATCATGGACAGCTCCATGCAGATAACAGCATTGTATTTTTTCTTTTTTATTTATGACAAAATTCTCTCATACACAGTTGTTTTTGATGAAACAAAGACCTGCAAATTAAACATGGGGAATGTCTGCACGTTATCCATTAGCAGAACAGCAGACATGTTTCCTGTTTGCATTGGGACAATTATTATTATTATAGTTTATTTATAACGCGCCGACATATTCGGTAGCGCTGTACATAAATTAAGTTCAGACAAAGATAAATACAGATTAACATTTAGCAAAGGAAGGAGGGCCCTGTCTTTGAGCTAGGAATCCAATGTCCATGGTGAATTCCCAAAGTACATAGGATAGAAACTTGCAGACTTACATAAAAGTTTTCACAGAAAGGACTTCTTATGAGGATAATGACACATCCCACTGATATATACTGTAGAGACGAGAGCCTGGGGTCCACAACATGACTCCTAGGGGCTTGTTGAGGGTCTCACTCCATCAGTGCTTTAACAGTGAATGTGTAGAATGTGCTGTCTGGATTTACATTTCCTGGGGAAGGAGCAGCGCAGTATTCCTGGAATAATATTACTTATAACAGTGGCAGAGCTAGTGAATGAAGGGCCCTGGTGCAAAAAAAAAATGTTGGACTCCCCTCTGGTGCCAACTTATATATTATCAGCCTTATTAAATTGCTATTCAGTAAATTTAAAAGGGCTCTATTTAAGCACATAGCATATTTTATTTACAGAAGTTTTTAGTTAGTGAAGACCTTGCTTTTGGATAGAAGTTCACTAACTAAAAACTTCTGTAAAAAAATATGCTGTGTGCTTAAATAGAACCCTTTTAAATTTACTGAATCTCGATTTAATAAGGCTGTATATATATATAATATATATATATATATATATATATATATATATATACAGTATCTCACAAAAGTGAGTACACCCCTCAAATTTTGTAAATATTTTATTATATCTTTTCATGTGACAACACTGAAGAAATGACACTCTGCTACAACGTAAAGTAGCAAGTGTACAGCCTGTATGACAGTGTACATTTGCAGTCCCCTCAAAATAACTCAACACACACCCATTAATGTCTAAGCCTTTGGCAACAAAAGTGAGTACACGCCTAAGTGGAAAGGTCCAAAATGGGCCCAATGTGCCAATATTTTGTGTGGCCACCATTATGGGCATGGAGTTCACCAGAGCTTCACAGGTTGCCACTGGAGTCCTCTTCTACTCCTTAGTGATGACATCACAGAGCTGGTGGATGCTAGAGACCTTGCACTCCCCCACCTTAAGTTTGAATGATGCCCCACAGATGCTCAATAGGGTTTAGGTCTGGAGACATGCTTGGCCAGTCCATCACCTTTACCTTCTGTAGCTCCCCATGCAGGCCCAGACCATGAAACTCCCACCACCATGCTTGACTGTAGGCAAGACACACTTGTGTTGGTACTCCTCACCTGGTTGCTGCCACACACTCTTGGCACCATCTGAACCAAATAGGTTTATGTTGGTCTCGTTGGACCACAGGACATGGTTAAAGGTAATCCATGTCCTTAGTCTGCTTGTCTTCAGCAAACTGTTTGCAGGCTTTCTTGTGCATCATCTTTAGAAGAAGCTTCCTTCTGGGATGACAGCCATGCAGACCAATTTGATGCGTTGTGCGGCGTATGGTCTGAGCACTGACAGGTTGACTCCCCACCCCTTTAACCTCTGCAGCAATGCTGACAGCTCTCGTAGATCTATTTCCCAAAGACAACCTCTGGATATGATGCTGAGCACGTGCACTCAACTTATTTTGTCGACCATGGTGAGGCCTGTTCTGAGTGGAACCTGTCCTGTGAAACCGCTGTATATTCTTGCCCACCATGCTGCAGCTCAGTTTCAGGATCTTGGCAATCTTCTTATAGTCTAGGCCATCTTTATGTAGAGCAACAATTCTTTTTTTCAGATCATCAGAGAGTTCTTTGTCATGAGGTACCATGTTGAACTTCCAGTGGCCAGTATGAGAGAGTGTGAGAGCGATAACACCAAATTTAACACACCTGCTCCCCATTCACATCTGAGACCTTGTAACACTAACGAGTAACATGACACTGGGGAAATGGCTAATTGGGCCCACTTAGGGGTACCACTTAGGGGTTTACTCATTTTTGTTGCCAACAGTTTAGACATTAATGGCTGTGTGTTGAGTTATCTTGAGGGGGCAGGAAATTTACACTGTTATACAGGCCGTACACTTACTACTTTACATTTTAGCAGAGTGTCGTTTCTTCAGTGTTGTCACATGAAAAGATATAATAAAATATTGACAAAAATGGGAGGGGTGTACTCACTTTTGTGAGATCCTGTATATATATATATATATATATATATATATATATATATATATATATATATATATATATATGTATACACTAGACTCTCAGCAAACCAGAACTCAAGCAACCAGAAAAAAAATTTAATACTGTACTTTAAATAAAATAAAAAATGTACAGGACTCAACAAATGCAAAGAGCCAGGTTGTCGTGCCACAAAATGCTTACAGGCACCTAGATTGAATCCACTGTATGTTTCTGCAATTCAGTGTTACCTGGAAGCAGACAGACATGAGTGACTGAGCCAGTGCAGTGTTGGGGTTACATTTCCCGGGTTCAGCACCGCACCTTACAGCAAAATGTACCTGTGTTTAAGTGAGGAGTGAAAGCTGATGCTGCTAGAACAGCCCTCACAGACTATATACTTAGCAGAGTATCCTTTGTGCAGCTAATCTAGGCCTCTTTTAATAGCAACCAAAAACTACATTTATCCATGGGTGCTGGATAACTGAGAATCTACTGTATATTTATATATGTGTGTGTGTTTTTCTTTATATGTAGATTAATATATATATATATATACTAGTCAATTGCCAGTCACAAATTATGGGATAATATTTAATTTTCTCTCCCCGCCTCCCCTGTGAAATCCCCCCTGCCCAGTCTCCCTCCCCTGTGTCTTTTGAGGGGGCCCAAATTTTCTTTTTTAACCAGGTCCTCTCATGCACTAGCTCGGCCACTGTCCACTTCAATAGATAGATAGATACCCTGACACTGTTCGATACTTACACCAGAACATTATGTTCCTATCCTCCTAATAAACATTCTCCTTCTTTTTTCTTTTTAAATGTAATCTTTCAACTAATTAACCAATAGTTATTAGTTCTTAGTTAAGAAATATGTTTTGCACACCTTATTTCATTAAATTTAACTTGACAATTCTTCCTCTTTGTCTGTTTGTCCTAAATAGATAATTTAAAAACATGGCCTCACTTCCTCATATTTTATATCTCTCCAGCACCATTAAATCAGATAAAGAATATCTATAATGAATATTTTTAAAAATTATTTGGGGTCAAAATAAAACAAGAATTAATAGAAAAAAATCTTTCAACCCCCTTCTGGATTGCTACCTTGTCATAGTGAAGCAGCTTGTGAACCTCAATGAAGTTATGAGTTATACAATGTAGGATCACCGAAAATGGGTAGTTTATAGCAGAGAGGTGAGACAAATCTTGGTTCACTGGAGAAGGAACTGACAGTATCTTTGCCATGAAAACCTTATGTATTGGCATAATAATGATATGGCATATTAATGACGATAACATTAATCAAAATATGAATCCTAAATATCATTAGAAAACGTATCATGGCTAGATAAGCTCACAAAAAAAGAATGGGAATGATTAGGTTGCTATACTAAATATAAAAAAAACAAAGTTAGAGGTGCTCAATCAAAAAATTTCTCCCTCGGAGAGGCACACGTGAGCTAAAAGAAGCTGCTCTCTGAGTGGATTATCATGTCCATAGAACTAGCCTCTATTTTGTTGTATACTAAATATTCATATAAATTATGGCAAAAATTAAAAATGTATCTAACAGGTCAGGGGTCAGTTCTATCAATTCCGTGCAGCTTCCATCAAATAGTTGAATTTTAATTAAATGGCACCAGGTAATGAAAAATATAGTTTTTTTGATGACGCTAAATGTTGTATTTTTAATAAGCTGTAGTCATTATATGATATTCCAAAAATTCTGAATTTTTGCAATGTAGCCAAATATATCATTTTATTACAAAATTCTTTAAAAAATAACAAACATTTCTTCCAACAGAATAAGTAAAGGTATGCAATAGAAATCCAGAAAGGTAGGGTTGCTTGTCTTATTTATAGTGTTATCAATTTTCATAAAAGGGCCCTCTACACAAACTAAAAATGGCATGGGAATTGGATCTGCAGACACAGATAGATTCCAAAAAATCGTCCCAAAATGTTGCAAGCCTTATCAAACTGTTACATGAACTATATATTTATTGAAACTAATTTAAAGTAATTACATAGAGCGTATTATACTCTATATAAATTACACACTATCTATCCTAGCTTCCAACACCCTTGCTTCAGAGGTTGTGGACAAGTAGGTTCATATATGTATACCTGATGGTCATGTCCAAAAATGAACTCATTATGGAGATATGTAAAAAAGTTATTATCTGTTATGGTGGGACATAACTTAATTCTTACTCCTGAAACAGTGTTGTTAGAGGTAAATGTACCTATGCTTCTAAATATACCACATTATCTCATCAATACTATATGTGTAATAACTAAGGCCCCTATGCAGTTCTTTAGTTCATAAAGTTACACCACTAAAAAGTGCTCAGTAACTTTCCCTAGATATTCTATACACCTCTCTCAACATGATTACAAGAGAGCTACTCACAATGACTACAAATAAATCCCACTTGCTATATATTACACCTGCTCCCCCATTGATTTTTACACATCAGAAATATTACAAGTTGCTTTTACACAAAATAGCTAATCAATTCCAAATTACTCAAAATTACATATTACTTGTAATATCACAGATTTTTGCTAAAACTGTTATTAGTACTAAATAGCACCCGTAAAGTTTACATGTGATTGCCCCCAACCCTGCTAAGACCGATCCTCATTCCCCGATCACACCTGTCCCTGATCTACATAACCATAGGGTTCCATGGCACCTAAAATATTAATTCAATGTCCTAAGTGGCACCTAAATGTTAATCTCCACCATGGGGGTCCCTAATGGCACAAAGAGTTAATCCACAATGCGACGGGGGACCTCAAGAACGACCATGGCACTCTAAGTAAAAAAAACACTTAACATTACATTTTAAAAAACACAATAAAATCAGATTGTTTAGATTGGTCCAATTATATATAAAATTAAGCAGGGTAACATTAGAAAACCCATTCTGATTGGCTGAAATATGATGTACATCTATTTCAGCCAATCAGAATGTGAAAAAGAAACTCTATTCTAAAGTGCGGCAACAAACATTTACTGCAAGGTAGTTCGTCCTAGGAGGAGCTCTGTTACTTTAAGTAATCTTAATTTATAGAAGGGCACGTTTTTTTTGGGAGGGCTCTTTCCTGGCCCAGAAGATGCAGACATTGGTTTTCAAGATTGAAGAGGACCAGATCTTTTTCAATCAAGATAGATAGCCAGTATAGTCCAGGGCAGAAGAGTGAGGACCAGGGCGTCGATCATCGATGGATGGTAATTTGGGTAGGTAAGTATTATTAATATTATTTTACAGTTTAATTTTTTATTTTTATTTTATTGTATCATTTTATTTGTGATTCCCTTCACAGCATGTATGGAGGGAATCCCCAGGGAATCTCATTGATGGCAGTGGGTTTAAGGAACATAATAATACTTAACACAGCATAGTTATGAATACGGCTGTAAGTTTATAATGGAACATTCAAGAGAACCTTGAAGGGCTCAATCATATAATCATATAATCTAATATGTGAGATAATGCCAGAAAGTAATAGTGCATAAAAATAAAAATTATTTTGTATAGACTGTATGTTAAAAACGAGGCGAGCTCGTAAACAAAGTGTAGATGCACAGAGATAATTTCCTATTCTTTTACCAGATTCTAAAATTCTTGTGGTTTTGATGTTTTTGTGAACCCTCATGTGTGCAAAGGAACTTCCGTTCTACATTATATTTTGGAGAAAACTGAGATATTTCTAAAGCACTGTATGGTGAGTGGTCTAATGGCAGATATCACAAGGTTGAGCTGGACCCTCCGGGTAATAAACACTTCTGACATCAGAGATGTGTCATAATAGATGATGTCACAGGGCCCAGGGCACTATATAAGGAGCTGTTTTGGGAGGTAAAGTCATTTAATTCAGGAGATCAACAGATGAGTATCTGAACAACCAAGTGTTGGTGTCCTATAAACATGGCTATAGGAAGCCTTAAAGGAGGAAACTCTACCTTGAACATGGAAAGTGAAAGATTTTACAGATAAAGGTAAGGTTTAATAATTTGGTAATTAGGGGTAAGGTTTAATAATTTGGTAATTAGGTCAATTGTACAGACAAAAAAGTACAGTATAACAATTGGGAGACAAAAATGTATTTAATTCTTGCAACTTTCTACTACTTTTTATTTAGTTTCCGCTTCAGAATCAATACCATGTTCTGGTGAAGGGGCATGTGTACTTCAATGAAGCTGTGAGCTTTATGAAGATGGGCAGGTCATAGCAGAGAGATCATAGTCCACTCGAGAAGGAACTAGCAACCCACACAAGAATCTTTGCCAAGAAAACCTTATGGGTAAGTATGACCAGAGACATAGCAATAGGTGTGCCTGGCTTATTGAAGTGTGGAAAGTTTGTCTCAAGCTGGGGAAAAGACTCACAAAGAAAAGTGTGTCCAATTGTCTGAACTACAGAAAAATATTATGGGTATGCATGGCCAGAGACATAACAATAGGTGTGCCTGGCTTGCTATGGTCCGTAGGGTCATGGAGAGTTGGACAATAAAAAACTAAAATGATTTCAATTTGTTGTATAGTCTTAAGTCTCATGTATTTATTGTACCCCTTGTATCTTTCTACAGAAAATGGCAGCAGCCTCTCAATATAAATAAGAAACCATTACATATGTGAGAAAATATATGAGTGTTGAATTCCCTTCAGTTTATTTGTTTTTTACTATATGGACTTAAGGTGGCCAAACCTAACCATTAATTGTCATGGCAAAGATACACTTTGTTTAAAGCAGCTCTGCAATGAGTATTTTTTAGAGGTGTCTTCCATTAAATGGAAAGTTTTCCCACCCTAATGTACTTGTGAGTTTTGCCATTTTTTCTGTATATGTAATCACTTGATAGCAATTATGTGAGGAGAGCTGTCTTAGTGAGAGTTATATTGACAACTTCTCCAGGACCCTTTGAGGCACTATTACTTTCTGGCATAATTGCAAGTCAATTAAGGGTCTTGGTGCATAGAAAGCAGATATAAAAGCTGTATATATCACAATAGATAACATCACAAAGCCTAGGTAATAAATAGATGGAGGGACTGAAGATCTGCAAGTTAACATGTCTGATGTACAAAAACCTCAAAGGAATACTGTACTCCTATATTTAAATTATATTTTGTGAAGAACCAGACATATTATAAGTAATGGGGAAATGGGCACATAAGCCTTTAATTCATTATATTACATATACAAGTATTCATTATTGGTGCAGCCATTATCTTCATTATGTATTATTCATGTAATATTTACCCCTTTATTAACCCCTAAGCCATGGAGGTCCTGTATTATTTTATGTAATATTAACCCCTAAGCTATGGAGAGAATCCTGTAAGGACTTCCATGATACCTATAACTAAACCCTATGCTGATGTCCTGAAGGCCTAAATATTTTCACTCCCTACTTCTAACATACATTCAATCTCACAACCCTCACCCTTCGCTCATATCTTTCATCTCCCCCATGTGTTTTAAGCTTTTTTCTGCAAAGTCGCATTTTAAGCCACACACCTCACATCACTTACTCATATATATCACCATTAGGTCCTCTGAACTACAGTATTCAATTACCTAATCGTGTAGGCAGATTTAGGCACTAGACCATATTCTTCCTTAAATGTGAGTCATAGGCCAAGATTTAAGGATGTCCTTGCTGGGTTCAGTTGACTCAGAATAACTGAGGCATTGATTGTTTTACCTATTGTTTTAATTTACAGCTGGAGAAAAGACACATAGACAGAAGTGTGGAAAGTTTGTCTGAAGCTGCAGAAAAGACTCACAGAGAGAAGAGAAGTGTGTGCAGTTGTCTGAACTGGAGAAAGAGATGACACAGAGAGGAACTGTGTGCAATTATCTGTATTGGAGAAAAGCACAGAGAGAGAGAGAGAGAGAGACAGTAGCTTATGATCATTTTGAGTGGAGACCTGGAGTTCTGTACCAGAGAAAAGCACAGATAGAGAGAGACAGCAGTTTATGATCATTTGGAGTGGAGACCTGAAGTTCTGAAGAATACAAGCCAGTGATTGTGAACAAACTATTGGACTTTTTTGCTTCATCCAGGTTTAGCTGGAGGAGAGCTGGTTAGTGAGGGAGTTGTTGTTATCAGATAAGGTAGTGCTTCAATGGAAGCTAGGCCTGTTATTTTCTTTGATTTGTTTTGGTTTATTAATAGTGCTTCAATGGAAGCTAGGCCTGTTATTTTCTATTTGTTTTGGTTTAATATTTTTATATCACTGGCTAAAATTGTAATACAATTTGAACAAATTACAGCCTCTTGTATTGTGGTCCACCATCAAATTCAGGGGTGGCTGGTGCATATGGGCAAATGGGCAACTGCCCTCCCAAAATTAATGCACTGACTTAATCCTTTACTTACTTATTTGAATAACTTATATAATAAAAAAAATAAAATGCTTTATCATGTTCAATATTCTGTTTTTTTTAAAGCTGCTGCTGTCACTTTACATTAAAACCCTCTGTGCTGTAGTTAAACACACTGACTTATCCCATCTAGCCCCCTGCTGTTGACTTGCCTAAACTGTTTGGGTCTCTGCCCAAATTATGCTATAACAGATAGAGCTGAACCTGTCTCAAACACAGCATCATCCAATCAGAATGGCCATGAGGGAAACGTTCTGTATCACAGAGGGACTGCAGCTCTCACAGTCCCCTGGTAAGTGAATACATTGGTGAAAAAAACAACAACTCCCAGCTCAAAGTGCATGCAGATAGAGGGAGCTGTATGTAAAGCTTCAGTTTTCTCAATACTCTGGTGGTCTTATTGTTTCTGACTACCCTGCTCCACACACCAAGCTTTTGACCTGTCTTTCACCACATCGGCCTATACCAGACAGAAGCAGCTGCAGAGCTCAGGTGAGTCCATAACCCTTTCTGTGTCTTGCTGTTGTTGTTCTGTCCTTCAGTCGTCTCTGACTCTCAGTGACCACATGGATGCAGCACACCAGGTACATCTGTCTGTGTTTCCGGTTGTGCTTATCAACATGGTTTTCATGGCAAAGATACTGGAGTGGGTTGCCAGTTCCTACTCCAGTGGACTGCATTTTGTCTGACCTCTCTAAAATGACCTGCCCATCTTGGGTGACCCTTCATGATAAAGCTCACAGCTTAATTGAGGTAACAAGCCCCTTCACCATGACAAGGTAGCGATCCAGAAGGGGTCCTGTGTCTTAGTCTCTCTATGCCCATATGTATTTATAAGGAGAGGGTATACTTAGTTTTGGGGGAGATCTCTTATTGTATGGGTAAGATATATATATATGTGTGTGGGTTTGTGTGTGTGTATACAGTCAGGTCCATAAATATTAGGACATCGACACGATTCTAATCTTTTTGGCTCTATACACCACCACAATGGATTTCAGCTTTAATTTGAGGGTATTTACATCCAAATCCTGTTGAACGGTGTAGGAATTACAACAGTTTGTATATGTGCCTCCCACTTTTTGAGGGACCAAAAGTAATGGGACAGATTAACAGTCATAAATCAAACTTTCACTTTTTAATACTTGGTTGCAAATCCTTTGCAGTCAATTACAGCCTGAAGTCTGGAACGCATAGACATAACTAGACGCTGGGTTTCATCCCTGGTGATGCTCTGCCAGGCCTCTACTGCAACTGTCTTCAGTTCCTGCTTGTTCTTGGGGCATTTTCCCCTTCAGTTTTGTCTTCAGCAAGTGAAATGCATGCTCAATCGGATTCAGGTCAGGTGATTGACTTGGCCATTGCATAACATTCCACTTCTTTCCCTTAAAAAAACTCTTTGGTTGCTTTTGCAGTATGCTTCGGGTCATTGTCCATCTGCACTGTGAAGCACCGTCCAATGAGTTCTGAAGCATTTGGCTGAATATGAGCAGATAATATTGCCCGAAACACTTCAGAATTCATCCTGCTGCTTTTGTCAGCAGTCACATCATCAATAAATACAAGAGAACCAGTTCCATTGGCAGCCATAAATGCCCACGCCATGACACTACCACCACCATGCTTCACTGATGAGGTGGTATGCTTTGGATCATGAGCAGTTTCTTTCCTTCTCCATACTCTTCTCTTCCCATCACTCTGGTATAAGTTGATATTGGTCTCATCTGTCCATAGGATGTTGTTCCAGAACTGTGAAAGCTTTTTAGATGTTGTTTGGCAAACTCTAATCTGGCCTTCCTGTTTTTGAGGCTCACCAATGGTTTACATCTTGTGGTGAACCCTCTGTATTCACTCTGGTGAAGACTTCTCTTGATTGTTGACTTTGACACACATACACCTTCCTCCTGGAGAGTGTTCTTGATCTGGCCAACTGTTGTGAAGGGTGTTTTCTTCACCAGGGAAAGAATTATTCGGTCATCCACCACAGTTGTTTTCCGTGGTCTTCCGGGTCTTTTGGTGTTGCTGAGCACCTTGGTGCATTCTTTCTTTTTAAGGATGTTCCAAACAGTTGATTTGGCCACACCTAATGTTTTTGCTATCTCTCTGATGGGTTTGTTTTTTCAGCCTAATGATGGCTTGCTTCACTGATAGTGACAGCTCTTTGGATCTCATATTGAGGGTTGACAGCAACAGATTCTAAATGCAAATAGCCCACTTGAAATTAACTCTGGACCTTTTATCTGCTCCTTGTAAATGGGATAATGAGGGAATAACACACACCTGGCCATGGAAAAGCTGAGCAGCCAATTGTCCCATTACTTTTGGTCCCTTAAAAAGTGGGAGGCACATATACAAACTGTTGTAATTCCTACACCGTTCACCTGATTTGGATGTAAATACCCTCAAATTAAAGCTGAAAGTCTGCAGTTAAAGCACATCTTGTTTATATTTATGGACCTGACTGTATATATGTGCGTGTATATATATATATATATATATATATATATATATATATATGTGTGTGTGTGTGCGTGTGAAGGAGCAGAATTAGAAATATATGCTAATGAACCACTCAAATATGTTTTTTGCAACTTAATATTAATTATGTAAAGGCAGCCTATAAACTGAATAAATCGTTTTTTTGTTTTTTTTTATAAACACATAGATTTATTCAGATGTATTTTTTTCAAATAATAATGTTTAAAATGGAGGGAGAAACAAAACGGTACTGAGTCATGCATAACCAACTTGGTGTGCAACTTTCTGGTTGTGGTCTGTTGTTGGTGAATTATCACCCTGTCCTTCTGTAGGTGCAAGATGTTCCTCCTACGTGCTGTTTAGTCTCTGTTTAATTAATCTATTTGCTCATTTAACAAATTATTTATTTATGCAGTTTTACTCTCTCAGTATATTTGCTGCTATTATAGTATCTGCATGTATCATTATTGAATCAGTCATAAAATAACTGGGGGTGTGTGTTGAGGCAGGGAGGAGAGGGGTAGAAGGGGAGATGGATAGAGAGGGAGAGAGAGGGATAGAAGAGGAGGCATATAATCAATATATATCTAACTTTCTATCTCCCTCTCTCTCTATCCCTTCCTCTCTCTCTCTATCCTTTCCTCTCTCTCTCTTTTCCTTCCCCCCTCTCTCTCTCTCTATCCCTCTGTCTCTCTCTATCCCTCTACCTCTCACTATCTCTATCTCTGTCTTTCTCTATGGGATCACTTTTGTGGGTGGAGACTGTGTCACTAGGCATGGTCTATACATTTTGTGGAGGGTAGGGGTTTATACTTTTGGGTGGAGTCAATGTAAGGGGAGGGGCCAAGTTGGAAAGTCACCAGCCACAACTGGTCATCTCCTTTTTAACACATTTATTAATGACTTAGATATAGGACTGGAAAGTATTGTCTCCATTTATGCTGATGACACTAAGTTGGGCAAGGTAATTAAATCATATGATTATGTACATTCCCTCGAAAGGGGTCTGCATAAATTAGAGATATGGGCAGCTAAATGGCAGATGAGATTTAATACAAATAAATGTGAAGTTATGCATCTGTGAAGAAAAATAGCCATGCAATGTACAATCTTAATAAATCAAATTTAGGGGTATCAGATACTGAAAGGGATTTTGGAGTGCTTGAGCACAACAACGCTTAATGCCAAGCAGCATCTGCAAAGGCAAGTAAAATATTAGCCAGTACTAAGAAGAGTATAGATGCAAATATAATTCTGCCACTATCTGCCAAATCCATAGTACACCCTCATTTGAAATATGGAGCACACTTTTGGGCACCACTTCATAAATACAAAATTTTAGAGCTGGAGGAAGTACAGAGAAGAGCAACCAAACTAATAAGGGGAATAGTGGGCCTAAGTTATGAAGAAAGACTAACCAAATTAAACTTATTTTCTTTAGAAAAAGGCATCTAAGAGGGGATATGATTACCTTATATAAATACATCCAGGGTCAATATAAAGATTTGTCAAGTGAACTTGTTGTGCCAAGAGATTTTCAACTTACAAGAGGAAATCCTTCGAGGTTAGAAGTAAAAATATTCCACCTTAAAGAAAGAAAAGGGTCCTTCACAGTAAGGGTGGTTAAACTGTGATATTCTCTACCAAAGGAGGTGGTGAAAGTGGATTTGATAGAAACATATAAAGAGGGAATGAATATATGTTTAAATAAAAAGGGCATTCAGGGTTATCCAGCAAAATTAGAGAGAGAGTATTGATCCAGGGACGAATGCGATCGCCAGTATCTGGGGTCAGGAAATAAAATGTTTCCCCCCTTTTGAGACAATTGGCAAAGTTTCCACTGTTTTTCTGTTTGCCTTCCTCTGGATCAATTAAGAATTAACAATTAATCTGCATATTGCAGATCAAAGAAGATCTAAAAACATTGAACTTGATGGACTAAAAGTATTTTTTTTAACTTCAATTACTATGTAATAAATGGCAGAAACTGATCTTGCTTTTCCTTGTTATAGCATATGAATATAATATAGTGCGTTGTTAGTAGTTAGTATCTGTCTGGAATTTGTAGTGAATATCTATGTGTTAGTGGTGGAGTGGAGGAAACATCCAGAGAAGTAGATGTCTAGGCTCAACCAAAAAACTAAAGACTAATAATTTATCCGCTGGGAATGCTGTCACCTCTTGTTTCATTGTACCATCCAATGGTACTCTCAGTTACCATCTACGGCATCTCCTTTCCACGAAAAAAATATTTGCAGAACAATTCCCTTTAACTAGAACATTTATCAGGAAGCTGCAGACATAGGCCCCTATTCAATTGTCCAAATCGCAATTACAGAAGCCCGTAATGAAGCACGTAAAAGTTACAGATATTTAATTGGCTACATTTTGCTATTCATGATCCATTTGCGAGTTACAGGCTCAAAATCCCTGCGGTTGTCAAAAACCTCCTTTGATGTTTCAAGCCTACAAATGTTACCAAAAATCCATATTTAATTGCAAAAATTCAACAAGCCCACAATTGCCTTCAAACCTGTAAATGGCAAATGTATAAAAAAATTCTACGAGTATTAGATTGGACTCGCAAGTGGGATAAACACCTGTTTGTAACACTATAAAAGCAAATACACATTACTGTACCAAGTAGTGGGAAAGCAATGAAAGGCATTAGAATTAATCGCTCAACACTCTCAAGATCACAAATCTGCAATAAAATAAACAATTTTTTAAATGTTTTATTTCCGTGTTATATTGATCCCAGGAATCAAGGAGTTAATACATATCAGGCCACCCACATGGACTAGAACAGTTGATTTATTAATTTTTATTGATTTGTAGATTTCTGGATTGCGAGTTCGATCGCAAATGGTACTT
Source organism: Discoglossus pictus (assembly GCA_027410445.1). NCBI lineage: Eukaryota > Metazoa > Chordata > Amphibia > Anura > Alytidae > Discoglossus > Discoglossus pictus. The sequence goes on from CM050164.1 coordinate 178,226,423, forward strand.
CTAAACTCTAATTAAATGTAGTCTAAACTCCATGTTTTACTGACATAATGATGACGGTCTTGTTTACTATTGTCTAAATTGTACCTTATGGGCTTGCTTAATTGATCATGATCATGCCCTGAAATACTACATAATGGGTTCATGGTTTGCGTGTGGTGCCTGTGAGCCTGTACTTGCGGGCTTTAGTCAAATAAATACATCCGTAACTGTAACAAATTTCTAACCCGCAGACATACGAACTGTATGAAAGTAACTACAGGCTTGGAATTAAATGGGGGCAATACATTTTGATAGTAGAGAGAATTAGTGCAACAGTTAAAGTTTATATTTTGTGGATAAGCATAGGTGTGAGTTGAGTTTTTCTTAGAGTATATATATATATATATATATATATATATATATATATATATATATATATATACTTTCAGCTACATTAGGGAGCACACAACCTGTCTGTTACTTACGGTTCAGGCATGGTGAAAATGGAAGGCACCACCTACAGGAGTATAGAAACAAATTATTGAGTGAGAAATAAAGAGCCAATGAACTGCCATATATATAATATGCTCTTATCAACACCATGGATTGAAAACAGGCAAAATTGGATTAGACACTTGTGAGAAATGGGAAGAATTATGCTTTCAGATAGCATTTATATTCAGTTCTGTTGAAAGCCTAATACTACAAAGTGCAATTTGATAATAGAAATGAATGGATATCAGTAAGTTATCCCTCTCCCTTTTGATAATCTTGGAAACTGCCATCAATATGTCCATTTTCCACCCAATAAGATTTATCCCAAGAAGTGTTGAATGGCCACTGAAGTCACCAGATAAAGGGTTTAAAAACATGGGAACATTTATTTTCTTTTTTTTAAATTGCTCTTGTATTGAAAGAGTTAGAAGCATGTAGTTGGGAACTTAAATCCACTTCTGAATCTGCTATATATATAATGAGGCTTCAAGGCACTGTCGAGGCACTGGATGTGTGGAGCTGACTGGGGGAGTGTTGCCTTTACAATGCTAATAGCACTTTAACTATATAAACTTGTACACACCATGTTGTGTGGTGGCTTAAATGTAGAGCAATTGCCTCTAATTAAGATGTCCCTTAACTAACTGAGACGATATAGCAGAGAATAATTCTGGTCTCAATAAGTGAAACAGTGGCATAACCTCCCAAAGAGATAGGGCCCCATTCAATTGCAATTTGGCCAATTGAATTGGGCTCTACATAAGCATAGAACATATTTTTTTACAGTTTTTAGTTTGGGAAGACTTTGCTTTTGGATAGAAGTTCACTAACGTCTGTAAAAAAATATGGTATGTGCTTATATAGAGCACTATTCAATTGGCCAAATCGCAAATTGAATGAGGCCCATAGAGTGCACTAAAAGTATAATTTCATAATTGACAGAAAAATGTTTGAAATTGACAACAAATATATGAAAAGGTATTACACTTATTGATTCTCTCCTATTACAAAAGGCTGCAGTGAAAAATACTAAAAAAAATAGGCTTTCCACAAGAAAGGCCCCTCCCAGTCAGAGTTTATTTTGAGTTAAATTGCTCACTGTGAATTAACTCATGAGATAATTATACTTGCTACTAAATTAGAATAGAATCTAATTGAAATTGCCCTCCAAGGTATTAACACTAGCATTCAATTCCCACCAAGAAGAAAGAGTAGCTTCCACATACAACACAGATGAAAATATCTTACCATTTATTTATAAAGCTCCATTATTCTGCAACATTGCACAATGACTTTACATATATAAAAATGATACCGTCCTTACATCACACTACACTGCTTAACACCCCCAGGAGGTCTTTCACAGCATCAAATGTATACATACATCATGCAGACTTCAGTATATTGTACACAATTAATTAATTCTCTTTATTGCAACTTCACAGGATAGACGTGAAATTTTGCACCCTTTATCGGGCTTTACACATTGCTGCCTTACATTTGTGGATATATAAAATGACATAAAATTAAGTTTGTTCACACCCGCTGCAATAATTATATCTACAAGTGATATTTCCCCATAGTGACGTAACTTTCTAGATAAATGAAGTACACCCGAAATGAGTGTTACTGCCTTCTCTCGATGAATATATTGCCTTTCCACTGGGTAAAGAGACTGTTCTTCAAATGAGTTTTCATATTTCATCTTTGCTGAAACTGCACCCAGAATGATTGATAACGCCTTATATTGAGGGACTTTCCTTAATCACCAAAACTTCATCTCCACAAATGGTGCTGGATCTGCAGGTGCAAAATGTGCTGTTGCACTGACTGGTCTACAAATTGTAAAGATCATCCATTTTTCTAGCACCTGTGTCCTTTACCTTCAATAATTATGAAACAGTGAGAAAAACTTCCCACCAGTGAGGTATACTTATCTACAATGCGAATATTTGACCCAAGTAAGACTGCTTGATACTGAAACTTTCTGATTGCACTCACCTCTTTGCAGGGTCTATGCTGGATGAAGGACTGGCTCACTATGCAGATCTTGCCCTGTGTGAGGATCTTTAATTGAGAACCTTGAACCTGAAATAGAAACATTCCCATTAACTGATTCCAAAGCCTCAACAATAACACCTCCCTCTTTGTTCTGCTGAGGGATGGAGGGAGGGAAAGATTAATCTGCACCTGTCTTTTGGGGCTATCTCATCCCTAGGACAATGCAGATATGAGAATGTGGGTCATTTTAATCCCAGTGTCTATTATGGGACAAGAATGCAGAGTTTATAATCCTACAACTACAATGAGCCAAATGTCATGCACCTCAAAATGGCCAGGGCTCATATTTATATAAAGCTGGTTGTCTGCTTTTATAAAGCTGTTTGTACATGCAGTACACTACATCTCACCGCATCTTGTCCAAAGGAAAAGGGACATTTAACAATTTACATGTAAACCATAGGTGTGTTTCTGTCTAGGACCATGAGTGCCAGGCCCAGGACAGCACATATTCAGGGTAAAGTAGTCTGCCTGATGATGCCTACTCAGAGACATGGACTAATTTGTGTACATGCTCAGAAATCTCTATATGTAGAGACATTTCTGTTGTAAGTGGACCTGACGCTTTCTTACATACTGCATATATACATAAATGTATTATATGGCAAATAGCAAGAGAAAATGAGAAGTTATAACTGGGGTGCAGGGGCTCACATTTCTGAATGGGCTCAGGGCAGCATAAAACCTAAATCTGAGATGTTTGAAATAGAAATGCTTTATTTTACTGTCTCTTCATATATTTATCACCACTAGTGTTCCTATAAAACATACTGTATATATTGCTATTTCTTTTCTCTAATTCTACTCTCTTCTACCCTCTGCCTCTTCTCATTTTGACAGCAGATTTGACAGCAGATGAGAATTAGCAGGGCCCATCTATATTGTCCATTCCATATACCTAAAAAGTTTGTCTTAAATAAACCTCAAGATGCCTATCCCAGGGACACTTAAATTTTTTAGATGCTTACGTTTGACCCAACTTTTAGTGGAACGCTGTTTCTCCTTTCTTCATCTGTCTCATCCAAGACATCATTTAATAAACTCATACTGTTTTACCATTTTTACCTCACTATTTCAGGGAATTATCCCTCTATTGTTTCTTTGCTCCACCCCTTCCCTCAATTTTCCCATCTTAATATCCCTGGCGTTGTATTCTGTTCTCCTTCCTGCATGCTTTTTAATTCTTATTTTCACCATGCAATGTTCACCACCTGCGTGAATCTGGAGGGTTTTATAGTACCAGTGAGTAGGTATACTCCACGGTGCCCATTCTAGTGTCAGTAGAAAGAGAAGTTTGAGTCTGTCGCAGAAAAAAAGTTAAATCTTTGATCAGGTCCACAAGCAATAAAAATAAATCAGCTCCAGGAAATCTAAAACAAATATCTGACATCACCCGGACAAATCGATACTTCAGTAAGGCTGTGAGGTATTACACAGTAGTACACAAGTTTAAAATTATTTTCTCAGAATGTATTGGCCACCAGGAATTTGCAAACAGTGTATTCAAATTGAAAAACTTATTTTTATGTGAGGTTCAGAAAATGTTGAAGCAATAAGATAACCCACGTTTTATAGTTTTCCAATCTCATTAATAGTTTGCTGATCTGGTATAAGGGATTGGGGGTGTAGCTTATTAGTAATGTCGGATGAAAGACCACATCTAAGGGGTACCATAAATGTTTCTGGGTAAGAACTAACACATCAGATAATTATAGCCATGTTTATCAGGAATTTTATCCTGAACTTGATAGTGTAGATAAATATCCTCTAAGTAATTTCAGTCCAGTATCATCACAGAAATCTGAATAAAGTTGTATCTTGCCATTCTGGAAATCAGGGATGCAAGTAAAAAGGTAGAAATGGAGATAAATGTGAGGAGAGTCCAACAATTTTTCAAATTATCCTTTCATTTTACTCAACATCCTTCCATGGTGGTTATTCACAGAATCATATTCTATTCCAGCAGTGTAATTGCGTTATACTGTAAAATTGGCGCAGGATTTTTTTCCCTACGTTACACGTATTCAAAGCATTTACTCACAATATTATGACACTCAGTCGACATCCGTAAATCCTGTCTTGTTCGAAAAAGATTTCAGTGCAGGAAGTATGTGTTCACTCAGAATATTACAACAAACCAGGCATATCATTGAAATTACGGATGAGACACAGCTCTAGGAACCAATAGAAAATGAGAACCATGATTTTTATAATGAGAAAGAATAAGCGCTGATAAATGCAGCAAGAAACTATAAGCCTAATTTAATTAGGAGGCCACAAGTTATGGAGTATAGGCTGTATGTCTTTGGGCCTGCTGCGGGCCCACAGCGTCTGCAACTTATGGTGCTATTCAATTGGCCGAGGCCACAAGTCCCGGCCCGATAGTGCACATTGTAAACCATGCCGTCGTATGTAGCATTTGCAAGCTTGAACATGAAGGCCGTATTGATAAAGCCGTAAATATGATATTATATTACATGCAAGTTCCATTATATGTATTAACACAGATTTTGACAGGACCGGAAAAAAAAAACACGAAAATTACACATGAAATCAAGTATTTTTTGGTCTGATTTGCGAGCTTGAGAATGTTAATTCTAAGACCTAACATCACTTTCCCTTTTAATAAAAGTACACTAGAGTGTTTATATATGCATTTACAGTGCTCCGGACATGTCATTAAGCCCTTTGCGTGTCCTTCTTAGTTCACGTGACTTGTGGTTCGACTTTTGCCATTTGCGGGCTTAATGGCTTGCTTAGCGAGGGGGAATCAGAGCAATTGAATAGTGATTTGCGATTTTAGCTTTCGCAACTCTTGCGGCATTGAACGATCAAAGGCTTGGAGGGCATGAACTTGCGATGTGAACCATCACAGTGAATTGGAGGCCGTAGCCTGAAACCCGATCGGAGCCCGCAAAAAGACGCCAATTGAATAACAAAATGCATTGGAGCATCTGTTCACTTAGCTTGATATGTATTAACCCCTTGAGTACTGGGTTATGTGTTATCCTGGATGTTGTATAATGTTTTAATTCCACATATGTTTAAGTGTTGGGTCAAATTATGATGAAGCTTTTTTATTGTTTTTTTTTAGTGCTATACTATTTTTTAACTGTTGCTCCTTCTGCCAGAATTTTTTTTAAACCATTTGCGAGTGCTATTTAGTACCTGTAAATATTTCTTCCATTTTTACTCTTTACAGGTCTGCCCTATTTTGCACTGGCTAAGTAAAATCTCAGTTGAGTAGGGTTTTGGGGAATATTTTGGCAGTACAAAAATCGGTGGAAAAATTGACGTTAATTGGGGCATTGTCTTGCCACAGTCACTCGTAGCAGTTCTCTCACAATGTTTCTTTGATGGGTAAATATAAAAGCTGGTGTAATTTGTGATATTGGGGAATAGAATAGGGCTCACAGTATTTAAAAGCTTAACTATAAATAACCAAACCTTCCATGTTATTCTATCCTGATACATATTGTAAAATATAGGAGATAATAAAATTTGTAGTTCATTTTTTTTTACCTTCCAAAAACATTTTGCTCATTATCAAGTCTAGTTATACAAACAAGCAAACATTATACACTGATCCTTTAACTTCACTATGTAACTTTTACCATACTAAGCACCTTCTGTATTGCTGATTGAATACAAATGCTTCTATTGTATTAAAATTGATTGTTTTCAATTGTTAGTACTGAAGGGGTTACTGCATGTGGTCACACCACTTGCCTCTTCCATGGCTCTACTCACAGTGAGACCAGCTGTTACCAGTCATTTTGGGGGAATACGCCATTCGCATAAATGAATCCCACACACATCAGCTGCTGTTCCTATATTTGGCTTCTGCACCTCTGGGTATTGTTCTAACAAAAAGTCAGAGGTCTAACCTTACAGCCATCACAATGAGTCACACATACACCCCTCAACAAGGAATTTCCCACAATGTAGATTACCAGACAATGATGATATATAAATAACAATATACATTCTGCATAAGCAAATATATTGCAGGATGAAATAAGTGGATATGCGAAGGTAGTAAGTGTGATCATGATATAAAAGACATGTAGTTTATTCACTAAAGTAAAATGTCAACATCTATGTTATTTTATGGAGCCTGCCATGGATGTCCCAGTCAATCATCTGGAGGGAGTGCTGGTCTCTGATATACCTAATTAATGATGTGCCTATTTTGGCTATTAGCCTTGTTCCCCTTCCACAAACAACGGTCCTAGAAGATGCCGTCTTGTCGCTTTTAGACATGAAGAACTGGTGCAATTTGAAATGGAAGGATGTAAATGTCTGTTAACATTCTTTGACTACAGTTTGGACATTAATAGCAAGGTAGATCAGAGTTTCTGGGTTTTGGTCAGCAAGTGGTTGTCCATGTTTTTTCCCTAGCAACCCAAAGTTAATCAGGAACAGCAATCCAAAGTTAATCAGGAGATGGAATTGGAGCTCTCATATCTCCGTGAGAAGTTGGGAAAGATTCAGATGACAGCTCAGGTATTGATCAAATCAACTGATCTTATCTGTCAGAAGCAGAATAATCAGCACCAGCCCTACTAAGGACAGTTGTATCTAAAATTCCAACAAAGAGTTCTGGTACAAGATAGGTATGGAAGAGACTCACCTCCAGCAACAGTTCCTTCCAAACAAGGATGCAAGGATGGGTGGTGATGTCAGTGACATTTTAATGCAACATTACGAGCTCTATTGCACGTCCTCAGGGGCAAATGCAATGCCTCCATAGGAGACATAAAAACATGTAGAAATATTCCCAGATAATTATACATTAATTTTTAGATTTGAGTACAGTATTTCCAGTGTTTGTGGGAAACATGAATAAAGTGGCATTTAATCGTTTATAAACAATGCTGGAATTATGGTAACTAATTATAGATAATTGAAAGAGCATAATCTAATGGGTTAAAATCCTAAAATTAAGTTCTGCAAAGATCAGGATACCACTGTAGGTGCTACTTTTTAAAAGCAATATATCAATAGGCAGTATTGACTGTTGGAGTTTAATGCAGTTTAATTAAGTCTGAACAGGATTTGCATTTTCTGCAGAGAAACATATATAGACTAGAACAGGGGTACTTAAGTTTGGTCCTAGAGAGCCCCACACAGGCTTGGATTTGATGATATCCCTGCTGCGCACAGGTGAGTCAACCACACCTTCAGTCATCCTGATTGACTCACCTGTGCACAGAAAGGAAATCTTAAAATCCAGACATGTGGGTGGCCCTCCAGTCCCCTGGACTAGAAGGATTGGTAGGTATTGTCAGCAGGCTGAATCCACATGAGATGGCTGAGTGTTATCCAGTTTATTTTAAAAGATAAGATAAAGGGAAAGCATGAGTGTAGTTTAAAAGGGTGGGGCAAACAATTCTGTATATTAGGTGCAGATACAAAAAAATCCTGCAAATAAGAGATCGTTTCCCATCAGAACTAATAGGGTAGATGTTGGAATATTAGGGGATAAGGGAAAACAATATTAGCATCTATGTAAGCATGGACATAAACATTTTTTTTGGAAAATATAGTATTTTTGAAGATTCTGTTTATGATTAGTGGAATCCATTTTGTATTTGTCACATCACATCTAAAAAGCTGGGTCAGTGGGGGGGTGTATTTATCAGTGGAAGGAGGGATGGGGGAGGTAGGAACAGGCATTTGTTTGTTAACTGGATAAGATGAAAATTGACCTAGCACCGCTTCCCTTTCACTGGCTAAGATGCAGGATAGTTCAGCAGAAATGTAAACACCCCCATATACATACACTTTCCACCATGGATCACTTCAGAGTCATACAGATGCATTACATTTGTTTGTTTATTTTTTTAATTAAAAACTAGCTGTATTCATTTTTTTGCTGAATTATGCTCTTAGTCAGACTCAAACAGCCTTATTAAATTGCGATCATCAAATTTAAAAGGGCTCTATTTAAGCACAGAGCATATTTTTTTTACAGAAGTTTTTCAGTTAGTGACCTTCTATCCAAAAGCAAGGTCTTCACTAACTTATTCAGTGCTTGGGACATTGCTCCTATCCACTGTCATCTTGCAGGACTCCTTCCAGGCAATCATATAGGGAGCTGGTGTGGAAGCTCCACCATTCTTATGATGGATTGGATGGTACCAGGTCCAGAGATTGCCAGGTTGTTATGCTGGAGCATTTTCCCAAGCGTTGCACTCCAGCCATGAGAGTACAGTACAGGGAGACCTGGGAAGAAGTGAGAGCACCTCTGCTGCCCAGTGGTCTCCATCAAGCTAGGCCAACTAGACCAGTGCTCCCCAGTCCAATAGCCCAGCCTGGACCATAGCTCCGACGAGAATGGTGGCCGAGACCACAGTCCTCCTTGGTAAGTGGGTGGCTGACCCAGCAGCGATGGAGGACCAGTTCTTTGTTTCCTCCAGGGATGGAGTCTGGTCCAAGGAACAGTATTTTGTAGCCCCTGTCGAGTTACCCACAAGGGACTATCGGAGTCACCATTTTCAGCCTATTACAGAGGATGGTTAACCGGCAGAGGGCTTTAGAGACACTGGATCCTGTCTGACCCTAATCCACCTTGGCCTGAGTCCCTTCACTGTCCTGAAGAAGGTGGGGGACATTGTGGTAGCTGGGGGCCAGCAGCTATCCACCCCCTTGAGTGGGGCACGGGCCAGGGCATGAAAGAGGTAGGAGTCATGATCAGGCTCCCCACTGATGTATTGTTGGGTAGCTACTTGGGGCCCACTGATGTGTCCATCATGGCTCAAAGTGAAGCCAAATGAGCCACCACCAGGAAGACAAGATGAGTGGGATCCAAAACCAACCTGCAGTAAGCCAGATGTCAATGGGGAAAAGGTTAGGGCCATGAGTAGACCCAAATGAGTTTAAGTAGAAGGTAAAGTAGGATCCTGCTTTAGACAGAGTTAGGGCTAGGACACTGACTGGGGAGACATGACCTGAGGAGGAAAGGTATATTTGGGGAGGCAATATCTTGTACAGAGTGACCAATCCACAGAGGGACGACCTCCTATCATCCCCAGACCAATGGCTTGTGTAAGAAGTTCAATGGCACACTGAAGGCTATGAGTAGAGCCTTTGTGCACCTGGAAAAGGATTGGGAAATGTTGCTTCCCTACCTCTTCTAAGCCTACACAGAGGTACTTCAAGTTTCCATGGAATTCTATCCCTATCTACAAGCATTAAGTGAGGGAGCCTTTGAATCTGTTACAGGTGTTTTGGGAAGAGAACCACCAGGGGAGGGACACTTCATAATGCCCTAATGCCATATGCTCAGAGATAGGCCAGAGACACTGACTGGTCTAGCCAAGGAGCATCTGCTTGCAGCCCAAGGCAGCTAGAAGAGCTGGTATGATCAGAAAGCCAGGACTAGTAATTACAGGTAGGCCAGCAGGTATTAAAGTTAGCGCTTGTTCTGGGGATTAGGTACCAAGTGATTTGGGAGCGTCCCTTCCAAATCATCTGGAAACTAACTGGCACCACTTATATGTTAGGTCTTGATGAGCAACAGCAGATTCAGAAGTTGATCCACGTGAATATGCTGAAGCCCTACTAGAGTGGGAACCCTGAAATATTGGCCATAGAAGGAGAAGAATGTGAATATGGGGTACTACCAGACATTTCTGCCCCTTGCTGCCCCTTTCCCTGTTTCCCTTATCTCGAATGACTTGTCACCTGATCACCGATAGCAGCTTGACTGGTTGCTGGGTCACCACAGGATTGTTCTCGACTGGGTAGGACAGACCTACTGGTCTACAAGGTTCTTATACCTTACACTTCCCTACTGAAGGGGACCCTCTTATAGGGTCCCAGAGACTGTGAAGGATAATTTAAGGAGGGAGCTGGATGAGATGTTAAAGCGCAAGATCGAAGAGCCATCCTATAGTCCTTGGGCATCCCCTGTAGTATTGGTGCCTCATAAGGACCCGGTTTTGTGTGCACTCTCTGTAGCTAAATGTCAAGATGACTATTGACGCTTGCCCTGTGCCTAGAGTGGATAAACTGCTAGATAGAGTGGTTGTGGTACTACAACCTACTTAACCACTCTAACCATGCCTAATGGCTTCTGGCTGATCCCACTTGCTGAAACGGCTAGAGAGAAGCCAGCATTAACCACCCCATTTGGGTTATACCAGTTTATAGATATCCCTAAAGAATGCTCCTTCCACTTTCCAAGGTAACCACCTACTACATGGGTGCCAGGTTTTCACCCATGTGTACCTGGATGAAATTGCCATATTCTGCCATACATGGCAAGAACATGTAGACCACCTAGCCACGGGCCGAATCCAGTATGAAGGTATTATCACCAATTTATTCCCCATTACAGCACCCTGGACCTGAAGGATGCCCGAATGTCCAGCCTTGCCATAATTGCTCCGGATTACTTTTGCCCTCTTTTGGTCCAGACGGATGCCTCCATCTATGTCATTGAAAATGTTTCCAATGAGATGGATGCGCAGAGCAAGGACCACCACATTGTGTACCTGAGCTGCATGCTGTGTCCCCAAGAGCTCAGCTTTGAGGTTATCAAAAAGGAGCACCTTTCTGTCATCTGGACCCTAAAGAAACTATACTTTTTTTTGGCAAGAGTTTGTGTTGTTGTGTTGGGTTGTGTGTCACAGACCACAACCCAATACAAATTTCAAAGAAATGGAAGCAGGACATTATCCATTATGGATATCCAATACTTATTTTCTACTTATTGCTGTGTGCTTGAGATATAGTGAAGAAAAATGGGCCCCTATTAAATTGTCCAAATTGTAGTTACTGTAGCCCGTAATGTAGCCCACAAAAGTTATTGCTTTTACATAGTTACATAGTTACTGTACATAGTACATAGCAATTGAGGTTGAAAAAATAATTTTAGTCCATCAAGTTCAACCTTTTTAGATCTCATCTGATCTGCAATATGGGCATTAATTGTTAATTGATCCAGAGGAAGGCAAACAGAAAACAAAACCCCAGTAAAACTTTGCCAATTGTCTCAAAAGGGGGAAAAAAATATAAAATTCCTTCTGGACCCCAGATACTGGCGATCTGACTCCTCCCTGGATCAATACTCCCTCTCTAAATATCCAGGACTATTAATTAATATTAATTATTATTAAATTGGCCTCTTTTAGCTACCCACAATCGATCTGCGGATTACAGGCTGAAAATTCCTGTGGCTGTTAAATCATAAGTCTGACCCAGCTAAGCCTTTGATCTGTCAAGCCCGCAATCGCTAAAATCGCAAATCGCTATTAAATTGATACAGTTCCTAAAGGTCGCAATTGCTTTCACACCCATAAATGGCAAATGTAGCCAAAAATCCTACAAGTACTAGAGAGGACTGGCAAGGGGATTGATCACCTGTTTATAACACTATAAAAGCAAATAAAAAATCAATACTGCACTTGAAAATACGGGGAAAGCGGTGAAATGCATTAAAATGAATTGCACAGTCTCAGGCTCGCAAATCTGCAGAATATTTTTTCCATGTTATATTGATCGTTTACACATCATGTTTTACTGACGTCATGATGACGGTCTCATTTACTATTATCTGTTTCTAAATTGGTAGATACGGGCTTGCTTAATTGATCATGATCATGCCCTGAAATGCTACTTACAGTTACACAGTTTTTGGTTTTGGCTTTCGGTTGTGTAGTTGCGGGCTGGTTCTATTTAATAGCTCTGTAACTGCTGCAAGTTTCAAGCCTGCAGCTGCCTTCATACAGCCCGTAAGTCTTTAATAGGGGCCCATGGTCGATTAAAACCATTTCCTATTCAGTGCTTGGCGCAATGCGAACTGCCATCTTGCCCAGATCCTGAAGCAGTTCTTCTTCCAGGGAATTAAAAGCACGATACACAGAAACCCTTAGAGGAGGGTACCTAACTAGTGGGACCAATTCAGTAGTCGATCCAGCAGGTCCTTCCTCTTGACAAAATCTGCAAACATTTTGTCTATTTTAAAGGTGGTTTTATTTACAGTCAGTCATGTTTGGGGAATTAAACCTTCTCCTACCACTCTTGGGGAGATCCACTTTGAACATCATTTCCCACAAAGATGCACCTGGATGGTTGATTGACCCTTACCACAGGCATTGGTTCACGATTATTTTTTTATTTATTTTAATTAATACTTCTTTTGAGTTATATGAGTCCCAAATCATTTGGACTGCAAAATAAAGTAAAATAGTTTTGAGGTATTATGAGTGAACAGAGTTAAAAATAACAATGGCCAATTTCGAATTGCATAATTTAATGGTGTTTGAAAGAGAGAATAGAAAAGAGGAAAAATATCTGTGTCTGTTACATAGTTTGAAAAAACTCAAATAATGAGTTCTGTATTAAGTACTCAAGAGAATCAGTTATATTGAATTCTCACTTTGAGCTTAGGGCCTCATTCTATTAATGGCCGTAGGAGATGAATGGCCGCAAGGACTCGCTGCAAGCTACTTTCCTATTCTATTCCCTTGCGGTCGAGGGCTCCGGCCGGCTGGCGCCCTGTTATCCCTTGCGGCCAACCCCGCAGAAGGAAAAGTCTTTAATCTTACACGGCCGCAAGAGTTGCGGCTGCAAGAAAGACCAGGTCGCTATTCAAATGCTACGCAGGCCCTTCCATCAAGGCCGTAATTCGCTAAAACCGAATCGGAGAACCAATTAAGCACATAAAAAAGACATCCTGTACTTTCATGAGACGTGAAAGTGATTGTAGGTGTTAGAACTCATAGCACAACACCCCCCTACACTCAAATCTAAAAATCATTTTTTTGTTCAATTTCCGTCTCCAGAGTCCCACGGGCTTGGAGCACATCAGACCCACAACGGCTGTGGGATTAGCCTCTGTCAAGTCCGTAAATGGGTAAAATAGACCCATAGGTTACTTGGGCCAAGGATGTATCGCAAAGAGCTTACTTACAAATCGTAGCACTAATTAAGCAAATAGAAAAGACATTCTGTACTTTTATTAAAAGTGAAAGTGATGTTTGGTCTTAGAATTAATAGCTCAACATTCCCCTACTCTCAAATCTGCAAAGAAAGAAATGTAATTTAATGTTCAATCTTCGTGTTCTATCTATCATGCAAGCCCGCACAGGCTTGGAGGACATTCACCCTCCAAGCCCATATGGTCTTGAATAACGAGCTACAGGCTTGGAGGTCAGTGAAGCCCGTGGGACTTTGGACGGAAATTAAACCTAAAATCAAAGATTAGAATTTGGTGATGTGCAAGCTTGAGAATGTTTCGCTATTAACCCTCATGTCCCCCATTATGTTCCCCATCATTTACAGTGCTTTAGAGTTCTGGATTGAATATAGATTTGCTTCTACAATGTTTGAGTTTGCGGCCTTCAACCTCCGAACCCGTACGGGTTTTAACAACGATTTACTGGAAAATAAAGCTGAAATGAAATTTTGAATTTGTGCAAGCTTAAGGGGGTGTTGCTATTAATCCTCATGTCCCCCATCATGTTGCCATTCATATCATTTACAGTGCGTTACAGTGCTGTCTTGAATTTATATTTGAATTTATAGTTTTCCGACTTTGCGGCCTTGAAACACGATTTACAGGTGCGCAGGAAATGCTAGCAGACGATTGCATAGTTTGCGACTGGCCATAAGGGGGACCTCCTTGCGGCGCCATCCATTTGAATAGCAGCTTAGCCATAGCGCTACTCAGGGCCGTAAGCTGGCCGTAAAGGAATCACAGTTTTGCGGCCATTTAAGGCCTTTAATAGAATAGGGCCCTTAGTCAGTACCTTACATAATAATAACATAAAAATAATGCTAATGAACATAAATATAAAATCTCGCAAAATGTTACATTAAAGATAAATAATAAATGCAACGTACTGTGCATTTATTCAGAACAGGATGTGTGTCACAAAGGAATTGAAACGCACTGTCCTCAGTAACGAATATGAAAGAATATTCAAAAGCAGAAAGAATGTGATTACACTTATTTTTTATTTAAAAAAAAGAAACAACAAGAGTTGTGATATGAAACAAATAGTGACAATTTAAAAAAATGTTTTTTAACTAAATAAAAAAATAAAAAAAAAGAAGCATTGAAACAATAAAATTTGAACATAGGCTTGAAAAGAGGCACATCTAGCCAGTCCATTCTAATTACCTAAATGTTTTGCCTAATTGAGTCTCAGGATAGCAATATGATTATCCAATACATCATTAAATTCCTTAACTGTGTTTGACCGTACTAATTCCACTTTAAGGCTTCTAAACTTATATACTACCCTTTCTGTAAAGTAGTACCCTTAAATCTTCCAACTACAAATCTTGACCCCATCTTTTTGTGTTTCTTTCAAGAGATGACAGGGAGTTCAAACTTAGGGTTCTAAGAATAGAGGTTTATCCACATGCATGTATGATAAATAAGGTTCATAGAAATCAATAAAATTGAGCATTTCTGTATGATTATCTGCCAACACTGGTTGTGATGACATTTGCATGTAGATCTGTTTTTAAGATAATGAGTGAGAATGGAGCAGTATATTTACTGGTAAAATATACTCCCCTGAGCTTTCAGGCACCTTCCCGTGTAAGTAAGTTGCTGGTTAATATCTGGGGTTGCAGGTTCAAGTGCCATTATGTGCTCCATTTTATGGTCAAGAAAAAATATATATATTATTTAGATTACATAATAAGTCAAGGATGAATATGAGAACACAACAGGTTTTGTAGCGCTTTTAAAATAAATGTTTGAACAAATATATAAATAAATTTTGAGTTCCACTTTTTGTTAGAACAATTTATTTACATATATATTATCTATCTATATAGATAGAGTACCATTCTGGTTTAGTCCCTGCCATCAGTGGCATGCAGTGGCCAGTAGGCACTCGCCACTTTTTTATTATGCAAAGCTTATCGTCTGCCCTGAACCCTAACCCTAAACCATAACCCTAAACTCTGATTCTAAGAACAAATTGAACAAAGTCTTGGTGGACACCTTGCGGTCAAAACAGGAAATATCCTAGATAGAGAAAAATAATAAAGTTGGAGTGTGTAACTAACATATTAATTTACATCACATGTATGTAAATAAATGGATCAAGCACATCTTGTGACTTAAGTGTCCATTAATATTTAGTACGCTAATTACATTACTGACTCAGTCTCAGTTAGCACTACAGAATATTTTGGTTACAAATAAAGAAAATAAATAGAAAATTAATAATCTACAAATATATATTTTAAATCTCTTTCCTTATAACTGCTATATCTCTTTGCTCCACAAGGTGGCAACTCTGCACAACTAGTGATATATTCTGATTTTTTTGTTAAATATTTTGCTTTGGAATTTTTTTTTGTGTCTATTGAATTGTTTATGGAAGTTTAAACTATTTAATGTCAGATATATTCACAAACTTTACAGAATCAGTGAAGTGTTTAACGTGAGCGTGAATTATGGGTTTCCAGAAGCATAGCAGTAAAAAAAGTGCTAGGGAGGGGATGAGTTTTTTTCTGTATATGCAGATTTGTATCAGTGAAGGAGTTAATGGAGGAGAGCTCTGGCTCTGCAGATCACAAACATAGAATAGGTTAATGGAGGGAGGCTGACTGTCTTTGGGTTACTGGAAGTGAATGAGCTAGTCATAGCCAATTTTAAGTCTCTGTTCTCTCCTCACCTTATAAGGATGGGGCCATCCCGAACATCTCCTAGTAAACATATAAGGAATTTTATACCCTTCAGATATTTGCACTTCAATCTTGCTCACCCTGTGGGGGAAGGAAAATCATGTCAACTACTGTAGAGAAAGGGGACCTGGGAAAGATCAGTTCAACTGTCTAAGATGTAGCCAGATAAATGCAAGAGAAGAGTGTGGGGGTTGTAGCTCTCAGCAGGATGATATATTATAAAAACAGTTACTGGTACTGCTAGTAATAATACAGCTTTATAGGTCACAGTAAAGACCTCACCTATTTTTGGAGACCACATTTCCAGAAACTAGTAAATGAATTATAGATATACAGCAAAGTGCTCCTAAAATAGTATATGATCTACCTCAGCTGTGTCCACTGTGTCCCAAGTGTATATTTAAAGTCAGGCTCCTGTCAGTCTTGTTCACCTTCTTTATTCAGCTGACCATGGCAAGAAAACAGTGCTGGGCCAGGGAAGGTATTGGCTGTGCTCTAGGACTGTGTTAAAAGAGGGCATACTGGAAGGAAGTGCCAGCTCCTGTTCCCACAGAAGACTTGTCCGTGTACCCAGATTTATTTTACTTTTAGGGAGTCCCTCTCTCTGTGTTTTGCTTTACGACCCAGGTCTGTAACTTCCCCAAACAAATTCAGTCTAGACTGAACACCATCACTTCAGTTCTCTGTTTGGAATACTCCTAGGGCCATATTTACTAAAAACTGCTATAAAACTCTCTCCGGGTTTGACATTAGCACCTTCATGTTTATCTTCTCTCGCAAACACAATACAGCCAGCAGCTTCCACATGATTCTTTGGTGCTGGCTCCTTCACTTGACTACATGACCATGTGGTCAAATGGGAAGTGGCTGACTGTGCTATGTTTGCATTAGTGGATGTAATATGCAGACTCTCAGCTTGCTGCCTGGCCACATCACACAGTGACATGCTCTGAGTGATGATACATATGGCATCCCCCTAGAGAGATGTGTTGAGAGAAAATAAAAATAGCAAAAAAATAATAATAATAATAATAATAATAATAATAGTTCATGTCTTTATAATTATATTAGCGATTTGCCCATCAAAAATGACGACATGATAGAGTTTTATAAATTGTGTCTCCCCTCTCCGTCCCCTGTGTCTCTTCCCCCCTCTCCCTCCTCTGTGTCTCTTACCCCCTCTCCCTCCCCTGTGAGTCCCTCCTTTCCCTCCCCTGTGTCTCTTACCCCCTCTCCCTCCCCTGTGTCTCTCTCCCCCCTCTCTCCCCTGTCTCCCCCCTCTCATTTGCTGTTCACTGTTTAAGCTCATTGAAACTTTGTCGCACAGAATAGTAACCCAGCAGGCTGATATACTGTTATGCTGAATAGTGGTGGGCAGCACCAGGCTGAAGGCACCATTCAGTCCATAAAGCAGTGGGGGTGGGGGGAGAGATCCTTGTGAGGTGTTTGTGTCAATTTCCAGAGGACAGCAAAGAGTTAATAGGGGAGCATCTGCCCAGTATAGATAATAGGGAGCATATGTTTAGGGGGTCTCTGATTTATTTGTGACCCCCACTTTATTACCTCCTGGGCTCCCCTCTACATCCCCTGTACCTGAAAGTGGCTTATTCTCCCACTGTAAGATCTCTGCAGATGACTGTCCGTGTGGGGAGCAGCGGTGGCCACAAATCTCCTCTCTTTCCTGTCTGCTTGTTAAGGCAGAGATCTAAAGCAGCTGTGTGGAGCTGCCGAGGAGGGAGCCCTGCTGGAGAACCCCGCCGCAGGGCAACCAGCACAGGGCCAGATTGGAGCCGTGCGGCTCCCTCTCCAGGAGAGGCTCGTCCTTGTAGCTAGAGTGTGGCAGACTTTGTAACGGGGGTAAGCCTATTGCAGGCCTTGCAGTCCTCTCCCCACCTCAATATCATGAACCGCCACATCCCCTGTAGTTCAAAGGGGCTTCTCCTCCCACACCCCCGGGGGCCCAGCCCGTCCCTCACACACACCTGTAGGGTCTCAGACAGTTTCCGTGGATCCCGCTCTACTCATTACAGCCTGGGGGGGTAATGTGGCCCGCTGTACTGCGGGCCTCGCGATGAGCGCCTATGGCGCTCATCGCAAGCATCAGTGGGGCAGGGGGAGCAGTGAGGGTCTTGCGATGAGCGCCTATGGTGCTCATCGTGAGCATTGCAATGAGTACCTACGGCGCTCATTGCAGCATGCGCAGGCGCCAGTTGTCGTCCCGAGGGCTCATTGCAGCCCCAAAACTGCGGTCCTCGCTATGCGAGTCTGACAAAGCATGATGCCATCTCTCAGTACCACAACTATTATAGTGGGGTTTAAATTATGTTACATGCAATTTATTTAAACTTAAATGGACATGACTTATTTTAAAAGTACAATGCCCGATTAAGTTACAAAAATTGCTAAATAAATGTTAAATGTCATTAAATGCCCAAACATCCTTCATGGAATAAGCCAGTGAAGTGTGGATGTTATCACATATATAGTTGTGAGCGTACGGGTCGTTGCTCACGCTTGCGGGCTCACGCTTGCGGGCTCACGCTTGCGGGCGTAGCGAGCCGCGGCGAAGCGAGCCGCGGCGAAGCGAGCCGCGGCGAAGCGAGGGCCGCGGCTCGCGCAGCGAGCTGCGGCCCTCGCGTAGCGAGG
Organism: Discoglossus pictus; assembly: GCA_027410445.1. NCBI lineage: Eukaryota > Metazoa > Chordata > Amphibia > Anura > Alytidae > Discoglossus > Discoglossus pictus. The sequence continues at coordinate 178,245,263 of CM050164.1, forward strand.
TCACTGGGCAAGGGCCTCAGTTGCTGGCAAGGAGCGCCGAAGGCGCTCCATGCCAGCAACTGAGGCCCCTCGCGAAGCGAGGGCCTCAGTTGCTGGAGAGGTCACTGGGCACGGGCCTCAGTTGCTGCCATGGAGCGCCGAAGGCGCTCCATGTCAGCAACTGAGGCCCCTCGCAAAGCGAGGGCCTCAGTTGCTGGCGAGGTCACTGGGCAAGGGCCTCAAACCCTCGCAAACTTCACGTCGCTACTCAAAAAACACGACACACAAATTACGACACTCGCTAAATTTTACGAGGAACGCAAACAACCTACGAAACACGTTACCACACATTACGACCTCGCAAACATCGGACGCAACACGCCGACATACAAACATTTAAAACACAATACATACACACAGCACATACATAAAAACCTTACCTACACCAAGAGGGAGCACCCAGGACCTCAAAAATGCAACTTACACCTCGATTTTACTCGAAATAAAAGACTTTTGAGACTAAAAAAAAATCTAAGCGACAGAAAAAATGGCTGCCGAACAAAACGAAAACGAGGCTACAGCAATCTAAACTCGCAAAACACCACAACAAACTCGCAAAACACCACAAGAAACTCGCAAAACGCCACAAACCACCTACGGATATTCATACCACACAGTGCACACATTCAGCATGCTTACACAGCAGCTCCACACCACTAATGCTGCAGCAACATCAACACAGATTGCCAGCTCTTCATCACAATGCTTCAAAATAGGTACACTATATTCATTTACTAATTTAGCTACCTTACAATTTCATTGCCGTCATTTTTTGACGGGCAATTCGCTAGTAACAATAATAATGATAAAAACATTTTTGTAAATCATTTATTTGTGTTGAAAATGAAGATTCAGACTCTGTAATGGGAAGCTTGATTCCATCCACTACAATTAAACTGTAGATTAATAGAAGCCAAGGCATAGCTTGCACAAGTTTCACTTAAGTTGGCAATGCTTTTCTTGCCATTTACAAGCCAGACAGTTAGAAATTTAATTGTACACGTTTCTGCTTGTTCTGTTTGAAAAGGAAAGGATCCTTTAGATTTTAAGTCTGCGTGTTTTCAACCTTGCTAAGTGCTTTCGTGTTACGTTTGGTTCTAAGCTCAAAGACATGGCCCTCCAATCTTTTTTTCTCTTCATTGTGTTAATATTGTTTGACTTGAACTTACCCCTGTGTAGCACTATGGAATATGTTGGTGCATTACAAATAAAGGAAAAAAATAATAGTCATAAACCTAAAAGTGTATAGCTGTGTATAGTAGAGAAGAGAAGAGGGTGGATAAAACGACAGGAGGCTCAGAAATATATGAAAGCATTTAATATCAAAAATGAACTGTTATGGACATAACACAGTAATCTAATAATTTACTGAATACATATCTGTGCAATTAAAGAGCCACAGCTGCAATTCTCTAGGGCAGGGGCTTATGCTTCTTGATCTGTGGAATGGCTGGTTACCATGAGCCTCATTCACACCTGTAGGGTCTCAGACAGTTTCCGTGGATCCCGCTCTACTCATTACAGCCTGGGGGGGTAATGTGGCCCGCTGTACTGCGGGCCTCGCGATGAGCGCCTATGGCGCTCATCGCAAGCATCAGTGGGGCAGGGGGAGCAGTGAGGGTCTTGCGATGAGCGCCTATGGTGCTCATCGTGAGCATTGCAATGAGTACCTACGGCGCTCATTGCAGCATGCGCAGGCGCCAGTTGTCGTCCCGAGGGCTCATTGCAGCCCCAAAACTGCGGTCCTCGCTATGCGAGTCTGACAAAGCATGATGCCATCTCTCAGTACCACAACTATTATAGTGGGGTTTAAATTATGTTACATGCAATTTATTTAAACTTAAATGGACATGACTTATTTTAAAAGTACAATGCCCGATTAAGTTACAAAAATTGCTAAATAAATGTTAAATGTCATTAAATGCCCAAACATCCTTCATGGAATAAGCCAGTGAAGTGTGGATGTTATCACATATATAGTTGTGAGCGTACGGGTCGTTGCTCACGCTTGCGGGCTCACGCTTGCGGGCGTAGCGAGCCGCGGCAAAGCGAGCCGCGGCGAAGCGAGCCGCGGCGAAGCGAGGGCCGCGGCTCGCGCAGCGAGCTGCGGCCCTCGCGTAGCGAGGTCACTGGGCAAGGGCCTCAGTTGCTGGCAAGGAGCGCCGAAGGCGCTCCATGCCAGCAACTGAGGCCCCTCGCGAAGCGAGGGCCTCAGTTGCTGGAGAGGTCACTGGGCACGGGCCTCAGTTGCTGCCATGGAGCGCCGAAGGCGCTCCATGTCAGCAACTGAGGCCCCTCGCAAAGCGAGGGCCTCAGTTGCTGGCGAGGTCACTGGGCAAGGGCCTCAGTTGCTGGCATGGAGCGCCAAAGGCGCTCCATGCCAGCAACTGAGGCCCCTCGCGAAGCGAGGGACTCAGTTGCTGGCGAGGTCACTGGGCAAGGGCCTCAAACCCTCGCAAACTTCACGTCGCTACTCAAAAAACACGACACACAAATTACGACACTCGCTAAATTTTACGAGGAACGCAAACAACCTACGAAACACGTTACCACACATTACGACCTCGCAAACATCGGACGCAACACGCCGACATACAAACATTTAAAACACAATACATACACACAGCACATACATAAAAACCTTACCTACACCAAGAGGGAGCACCCAGGACCTCAAAAATGCAACTTACACCTCGATTTTACTCGAAATAAAAGACTTTTGAGACTAAAAAAAAATCTAAGCGACAGAAAAAATGGCTGCCGAACAAAACGAAAACGAGGCTACAGCAATCTAAAATCGCAAAACACCACAACAAACTCGCAAAACACCACAAGAAACTCGCAAAACGCCACAAACCACCTATGGATATTCATACCACACAGTGCACACATTCAGCATGCTTACACAGCAGCTCCACACCACTAATGCTGCAGCAACATCAACACAGATTGCCAGCTCTTCATCACAATGCTTCAAAATAGGTACACTATATTCATTTACTAATTTAGCTACCTTACAATTTCATTGCCGTCATTTTTTGACGGGCAATTCGCTAGTAACAATAATAATGATAAAAACATTTTTGTAAATCATTTATTTGTGTTGAAAATGAAGATTCAGACTCTGTAATGGGAAGCTTGATTCCATCCACTACAATTAAACTGTAGATTAATAGAAGCCAAGGCATAGCTTGCACAAGTTTCACTTAAGTTGGCAATGCTTTTCTTGCCATTTACAAGCCAGACAGTTAGAAATTTAATTGTACACGTTTCTGCTTGTTCTGTTTGAAAAGGAAAGGATCCTTTAGATTTTAAGTCTGCGTGTTTTCAACCTTGCTAAGTGCTTTCGTGTTACGTTTGGTTCTAAGCTCAAAGACATGGCCCTCCAATCTTTTTTTCTCTTCATTGTGTTAATATTGTTTGACTTGAACTTACCCCTGTGTAGCACTATGGAATATGTTGGTGCATTACAAATAAAGGAAAAAAATAATAGTCATAAACCTAAAAGTGTATAGCTGTGTATAGTAGAGAAGAGAAGAGGGTGGATAAAACGACAGGAGGCTCAGAAATATATGAAAGCATTTAATATCAAAAATGAACTGTTATGGACATAACACAGTAATCTAATAATTTACTGAATACATATCTGTGCAATTAAAGAGCCACAGCTGCAATTCTCTAGGGCAGGGGCTTATGCTTCTTGATCTGTGGAATGGCTGGTTACCATGAGCCTCATTCAATTGAGGCTTCAGAAGTGAGGTATTGTAGGACTTACGTCTGTGGGACTGCTGCGACTGGTTCTATTCAATTAGCCGAGTCCGAAAGTCCTGGGCCGATAGAGAAATTCGGATGTCCATGCCGTCGGACATAGCACTTCTGGGCTTGAACATGTTAGGGGATCCCGATGCAGAAACAGCCAATGGAAACAGAGATTGTCATCATGACATCAATGAAATCCAACCTCCAAACTCGTAACTCGTAATTGAAGCCAGCAGGATTTTGAAAAATGGAGGTTGGATTTCAAAGTCCTTCAATTGCGAGTTACAGGCTTGGAGGTAAATGAAGCCCATAGGACTTTGAAATCCAACCTCCAAGCCCATAAGACTTTGGACGGAAATTAAACATGAAATAAAGTATTTTATTTTGGCGATTTGCAAGCTTGAGAATGTTGTGCTATTAATTCTAAGACCTAACATCATTTCCTTTTAATGAAAGTACACTATTGATTTTGTATTTGCTTTTGAGGTGCTCAGTACATGTCATTAAGCCCTTTGAGAGTCCTCCTTGGTACCCTTAACTTGTGGTTTGAGTTTTGCCATTTGCGGGCTTGACAGAGTGGTTAGCAAGGGGGAATCAGAGCAATGGAATAGCAATTTGCGATTTTAGCATTCGGAACTCGTTTGCAAGTGAAAGATTAAAGGCTTGTAGGGGGATTAACTTGCAATTTTAAAAATCTCTGTGAATCGCAATGAATGGCAGCCCAGAGCCCGTAACTTGATCAGAGCCCGCAAACGGAAGCCAATTGAATAGCAAAATAACTTAAGGGCTCCATTTGCGAAGCCTGGCTCTCCCGAATTGGCAATTGAATGAGGCTCCATGCAATGCTCATAAGACGCGGAATGTTTTGAACAAGGTAATACGACATGTACATTTCCATCTACTTTTGTACTCATTTGATTAGAGTACATTTTAATTGTGGATATGTGTATCAATAAGCTGTCTATAGCTTTGACAAATGATAGTGGTATGTTTAAAATGCAAGGCTCTCCTCATCCCTCTTTATCATTGAACACTGGCATCTAAGGTCTCAAGGACAGGCACCAGTCCAAGCACCAGCTGTTGGGAATCACTGGTTTAGTGTATTCTATAGTCTGCTGTAAGATATACAACTGTACATTCAGCTGTAGTATACTTTGATTTTAAGGAAAAAAAACACAATTTCTTTGTGAATCTTTGTAAAGTTATAAGAAGGATTTTGTGTTCCCACCATACTATAACATTGGCTAAGAGTGTGTAATTGAGGGCTTGGCACCAAAAAGACTTTGGTGGGTCTACTAGAAAATGTTTACATTTCAGTTCTAATAAAAATATTTTATAATGTAATGTAGATCAGAGGGGACAAACAATCATTTATACTATATGGCAGCACTATGTGGGTGGCAGTATAACATCTACTATTGTGTAAAAATTCCCTCTGCCATGTGTCCTTTATTTGAGCCAATCATCCTTTCTTCTGTCTAGTACTCTATCTTATGTGGTTACCCCTTTAACATAATCTGATTTTCCTTCCCATAATTTATCTTGAACCCTATTAATTTAATTTTACCACATACCACCCACTGGTTTACTGTAGGTCTCATGTATCATCTTGTGTCTCATCCTTCTCTTCCTAGCTCCTACTCACTACTTATGACTCATACCTTCTTTCTTGAGTTATATTGCAGCCTAGCATGGGTTTAATACTATTTGGATGAAACATGCCTGGTCTTCATAATTAGAGATGTCATCCCAATATGTTTACTCTGGAAGAAAGAAGGAAGGGACAAATGTTCATACAGTAGGGCTTCATTTGTTTATTTAGCTGCTGAATATCAATATAATCCATATTTGTAAAAAAATAAATTCAATGTAACTTTTAGATAGATGTGAGGTGTAATGCTTAGCACATATGCTGCTCTCAAATCTCTATCAGGTGTCCAGGGGGTCCTATAGTATCTGCCTGGGGGGCTATACTGATATGGCTCTTAATCTGTTTTCATAACAGTCTTTATCTGTTGGTATGTAGTGGATATTGTAGGCAACCCTACACCAGTAATGTGAAATCTAAGAATTTTATTTGACTTCAATATTTTTTTATTTAGTTTCAATAATTATTTTAAAGTCATTGCAACATCTACATTTGTCTCAACACCCCTTCAACAAGTTTCATCTTAAATTTCCATTTCAATATGCTAATTTGCACACAAAAAAGCAAAAAAAAAAAAAAAAGAAAAGCATAGGACCTGAGCCCAGACCTGCCATTTCATAGACCACAAAGCTTTGACTATACAGCTTTACAATTGTGAAAAAAAAACAATATAACCAGATATATTAGCTAATATTTGAAATGTAACAGTTCCGACTCTGCCTACACAACTGTTTCTAATTAGTGCTACAAGCTGGTGCCGCTATGTGACAATACACCCCCGTTTCCCTATCTACCCTGTTTGAAGAGAAGCTGTAAACCTTTTTTTGTTTTTCCTCTTATTATTATTATCGTTTATTTGTAACGCGCCAACATATTCCGTAGCGCTATACATAAGTTAAGTTACAGGCAATGACAAGTTCAAGATTCACACATTGCAATGAATGGAGGGCCCTGTCTTTGAGCTTGGAATCCGGTGTCCATAGCGCTTTCCCTAAAGCACTGCGCAGGATTGAAACTCGCAGACTTACAATCTCAAGGTTAACTGTTTAATAACTTGAACTACTTTAATAACTTTAAACTGTTTAATATCTTTAAGACCCTCAAAGTGTTTTGATAATGTGGGTGTTATCTGTAGTTCAAATGCACATGTCAATATATTGTGATTATGTGGAGAAAGACCTCTAGAGGTGTAAATACTCCTAATATCTTTTTCTTTTTTGGGGTAAGTGTATTAGTTGTTGCGGCACATACAGAACCTAATTCAATTGAGCAATCATAAGTTATTGTAGCTCATATGTGAGGCTGTAAATTAATTTTCTTGTCAGTTGGCTAGCGCCGGCCGCACTTAGGAGGCTGGCAAGCTCCCCCCCCCCCCGCCTCCCGGGCCTTCCCAGCTGACCCAGAGCCGGTTGCTGCGCACTGCTGCAGAGGAAATGCGCCCACGAGGGGCCAGGGCACTGGGACAGCCGGTTGGCCATGCAATTGGCTTTTTTTTTGGCGTGCTCCGAACGGGTTAAAGGTTACGGGCTTAAAAACTTCAATGAGCTTGAACTTACAGCCTCCCGAAGCCTTTGATCTTTCACGGCCGCAAGATTAAAATCGGTCAAAACCGCACCCGCAGTCAAGCCCGCAAACAGCAAATGTCTGCACAAAGCTTACAGCTTCAAAATAGGACCCGCAAAGGGTTTACAGGCTAGTTTGGAAGACTGCAAATTACAATAAAAACACCCCAATGGACCTTAAAACACGAGGAAAGCAATGGAAGGCATTACAATTACTTGCACAACAACTCACAACTATCAAATATTGAAACAAATTTAATTGTATTTTTCTCATAGGTTGTAAGGGTCATGCCAATATGAAAAGTCATGCTGCAAGATGTTGAAAGCTATTACACACTACCTCATTAAATTGCAACACAAATACATGGAAATGGCTGCCATAGTAACCCTTTCTCACTCACAGAGGCTCGACTGTGGACCCTGAAAATACAAAGATCATCTTATATACATCTTACTCATCACATATACATTGGGAAAACAAATAGTGGCCAAATTACACTACCATATATACATGGCATATATCAAGTACCAGGGGAACATTTCACATTTGATTGTTCAGTCCCTCTGTTGTGTCCGACTCTCTGTGACCCTATGGACTACAGCACACTTACTTAAGTCTCTGTCTGTGCGTATACCCAGTAGCGTAGCTAGAGCTTTTGCTGCCAGGCGCTGTCCCTGCGATTTTTACAACCCCCCCCCCCCCCCCCCCCCCCCGCAGGACAGTATTCTAACATGATAACAACCTCTCCCTCTTTCTCTCTCCTTCCTGCTCTCTCTCTCTCTCTCTCTCTCCTCTGTGTGTCCTTCTCCCTCTCTCTATCTCCCTTCTCTCTCTCCCCCTCCCTTCTCCCCCTCTCTCCATCTCACTCTCTATGTCCCCCTGTCTCCCCCTTTCTTTCTATCCCTCTCCCCCTCTCTTTATGTCTCTCTCCCCCGCCCTCCCTCTTTCTCTCACTCCAACTATCTCTTCTCTCTTCTTCCTTCCCTCCCTCTTTCTCTCCCTCTCTCTATCTTTCTCTCTCCCCCTCCTCCCCCTCTTTCTCTCTCTTTGTCTTCCTCTCCCCTTTTTCTACTCTTCCTATAGCTCCCTCCACCTCTCTCCCCTCTCTTTGTCTCCCTCTCCCTTTCTCGCTCCTTCTCTTTCTCTCCCTCTTTCTGTCTCTCTCGCCGCCCCTATCTCCCCTCTCACTCTTCCCCTCTTTCTCTCTCTCCCCTCTCTTTCTCCCTTTTTCTCTCTATTTCTCTCTATCCCCCTTTCTTTCTCTCTCCCCCCTTCCTCACCCTCTCACTCCCCTCCTCTTTCTCTATCCTACCCTCTCCTGCTTTCTCTCTTCCCCCTCTTTGTCACCCTCTCTACCTCTATCTCCCTTTTTCTCTCCCTCTCCCTCACTCTCCCTCTCTCCTTCCCCCCTCTTTTTCTCTCTCCATCTCTCTACCTCTTCTCTCTCCCTCTCTTCTTCTTTTTCTGTGCCTACCTCTCTCTTACGCCCTCTTTCTGTCTCTCTCCCTCTCTGTCTCTCTCTCTCTCCTCTCTCTCTTTCTCCCCCCTCTGTCTCTCCCCCTCTTTCTCTTCTTCATCACTCTTTCTTTTGTCTCTTTCTTTCTCTCTCTCCCTCTTGTTCTTTCCCTTTCATCCTTGCTCTCACCCTTTCTCCCCTCTCCCACTCTTCATCCCCCCTCTTTCTCTCTCCCCCTCCTCTCTCTCTCTCTGCCTCCCGCTGTTCCCCCTTTTTCTGTAACTCCCTCTCTCACTTTCTGGCTCTCCCCTCTCATTGTCGCCCTCTTATTATCTCTCCCTCATTTCTCTCACTCCCCCTCTCCACCTCTCTCTCTTCCCTCTTTGTCTCCCCCTCTGTTTCTTTATCTCCCCATCTCCTCTCTCCCTTTCGCTCTCTTCACTCTCTTTCTCTCATTTTCTCTCTCTCTCTCTTTCTCTCTCCCTCTTTCTCTCTCCCCTCTTTCTTTCCCGCTGCTCAACTATTTCTTTCTCTCTCCCCTCTTCCTGTCTCTCTTCCTTTCTGTCGCTTCATGTCCCTTTCTCTCCCTTTCTCTCTCTTTCCTCCACCCACCCACACACTTACCTTACCTGTGTGCTCGCGCCGGTTCAGAAGCTCCTCCCACTGGTGACTCTTCTCACTACCGGCTCCTCCTCTCCTCCACCAGACTAAGAGCAGAGAGCAGGGGCTGTGGAGGAGGAGGGAGACAGGGGGAGGTGCAGGAGGAGGAGCCAGGGGAGGGGTGATTCTAGGTGGGTGGCAACTGGGGGCATTTTTGCAGCCCCCAAGGAGGTGCCACGCGGGGCGGTCCACCCCTGGCACCACCCCCTAGCTAAGCTACTGGTCGGACGCACTTCTGAGGTTAGGAGGAGGTAGTGCCAAGGCCAGCTGGTCCCTCCAGTGCGAGGGCCCTGGTGAGATGCTGAGTCTCTGGAGGAGAGGGATAATGACGTCAAATCCCAGTGGTGTGGCTGCTGGTCCTGCTGGTGACCCCACTAGCCAGATGACATCCTCCTCCTCCAAACCAGGGACCTCTGCTCCTCTCCTTTCTTCTTCCTTCGCCGGTTCCTGCTGGGCGGGGGCTTGCTCCTCGATGGAGCTGACGCCGCCACATCTGGCTCAAGACTGGACCCAGACCTCCTTGATGCTGAAAGATAGAAATGAAAGGTATATGTTATTCGTATGGTGAATAATACATTGTTTTGTTTTCATTCCTAACTATCTGACATCTTGGCTTGAACCTGGATGATTCTCCTAATTGCAACTCAGATTAGCTATAATTTTCTATATATGATCTATACTTCTTAGTCTTGATTGTTCTTGGCTCTTAACGCTATCTTGATTCTGGCTGCGGGTTGTAACTGCATATGCTGCGTCAGGAATGACAGTGATTTGTCAGCTTAATGGATTTAGTGACGCATCTATTTATCCCTTGTTAATTCCATGGAGCTGACAAATCACTCCTCATTCCTGAGCACAACAAGAGTAATCAACCAATATAAAGTCCATGTATTTGTGTGCCCACTGCAGCCTATGTAGTTACAGACCGCAGCCGGTCTTGTTGGTCATCATGTACATGTGTAATGTTTGGTGGCATATTGGTGTATGTCATGTTCACCTGACATGGAGGCTGGGTCTTGCTGGGCCACCAGACCTGAAGCTCCAGCGGTGGGCACCTAGCTCAGAAGGTCCTTGGCCACCCTCTCCCATTCGTGGCCTACAGTCACTTTGGGGCCAGAACTTGGTGCTGCAGCTTGCTTGTCATCCTTGGAAATCATCCTCCTCACCTTGGCCCTGTTGTCATCCAAACAGTGCTTGATGGACCTCACATACCTTTGTGCTGTGCCCACTGCTTTTACCTCAGCCGCTACCTCCTTCCATGCCTGCGCCTTAGGCCCTGGCATAACTTCCCTCCCCTCCCTGCTATGGAAGGCACCAAGGAGGACCACATTCTCCTGGTGCGTGTAACCTCTTGCCCTCTGAACTGTGGATGGGGATCCTTGGCTCCCTGGCCTGTCTCTGAGGCATGTCCCTCCTCTGAACTAACATCCTCTGTGATCAGGCCCCTCCCCCTCTGTCCCTGGTCTACATGTGCCTGTTGCTAGGGCCGCCTTGCCACCACCCACTCCTCCTCTCCACTCTGCTCCTCTACCTCAACCACCTCCTCCTCCGCCACCTCCTCCTCCTTCAACACCTTCACCTCCTCCTCCTCTCCTCTGCCACTCCAAACCTCCTCCTCCTCTTCTTCACCATTCCCAGGGCCACCTCTCTCTCCTCTCTCTCCTCCTTCTTACCTCTTCTCATCTCCTCCTCCCCACCTCTCCACTTCACTCCCCTCCTCTCTCCTCCCTCCATTTAATTCCCTAAACTAATATAATTTTAAATCAAAAACGTTTTCTTCTGTATATGTATGAAAAAATGTGCGTATTTATTAAACTATTGGGGATAGGGTGTGGGGGATGGGTGTGTGTGTATGGAGTGACCTAGCTCTATGTATATCTATGTGTGTTATTTCATTTATGTGTAGTGATGTCGCGAACCTAAAATTTGCCTTTCGCGAACCGCGAACGCGAACCGCCGTAAATGTTCGTGAACCGGCGAACATCGGCGAACCGCCATAGACTTCAATGGGCAGGCGAATTTTAAAACCCACAGGGACTCTTTCTGGCCACAATAGTGATGGGAAAGTTGTTTCAACGGGACTAACACCTGGACTGTGGCATGCCGGAGGGGGATCCATGGCAAAACTCCCATGGAAAATTACATAGTTGATGCAGAGTCTGGTTTTAAGCCATAAAGGGCATAAATTACCTAACATTCCTAAATTGTTTGGAATAACGTGCTTTAAAACATCAGGTATGATGTTGTATCGATCAGGTAGTGTAAGGGTTAGGCCCGCTTCACAGTGAAAGACCCCCGTTTAACGCACCGCAAACAACCACAAACAGTCCATTTGCACAACCTCAAACTCCCCATTTGCACAAGGTTGGATACCAAGCTAGCCATGTCCCGTTCCTCTGATGTCATTGAAGGTCTCTTTCTCCACCCAGCCACCAAGGGTCCCCGAAAGGTGACAACAAGCCCCCTGGGACGCCTGCTGTGTTTGGTCTTCCACCTCCTCAAAGCCACCTTCCTCCTCTGACTCCTTTTCTTCAGACTCCTCTCACTGCATTGCCTCTCTCTGCATTATTATAAGGTGTGTTAAGTAGTACTACTCTTATCAGTTTAAAACCTGTTACAGCACATATCAGGGGGCGTGTATAAGGCCTGGATTTTTAGAACCAGGAGATGGAAAAAGATGCTTTGTTGGTCGTATCACTTCAATTTTGGAGCACGACACGTGCAGTCAAAGGTGCCACCAGATAGGAGTGACGTGTTTGTAAGTACTACTCTTATCAGTTTAATACTTGTTACGTCACCTATCAGGGGGCGTGTATAAGGCCTGGATTTTTAGAACCAGGAGATGGAAAAAGATGCTTTGTTGGTCGTATCACTTCAATTTTGGGGCACGGCACGTGCAATCAAAGGTGCCACCAGATAGGAGTGACGTGTTTGTAAGTACTACTCTTATCAGTTTAATACTTGTTACGTCACCTATCAGGGGGCGTGTATAAGGCCTGGATTTTTAGAACCAGGAGATGGAAAAAGATGCTTTGTTGGTCGTATCACTTCAATTTTGGGGCACGGCACGTGCAATCAAAGGTGCCACCAGATAGGAGTGACGTGTTTGTAAGTACTACTCTTATCAGTTTAATACTTGTTACGTTACCTATCAGGGGGCGTGTATAAGGCCTGGATTTTTAGAAAAAGGAGATGGAAAAAGATGCTTTGTTGGTCGTATCACTTCAATTTTGGGGCACGGCATGTGCAGTCAAAGGTGCCACCAGATAGGAGTGACGTGTTTGTAAGTACTACTCTTATCAGTTTAATACTTGTTACGTTACCTATCAGGGGGCGTGTATAAGGCCTGGATTTTTAGAACCAGGAGATGGAAAAAGATGCTTTGTTGGTCGTATCACTTCAATTTTGGGGCACGGCACGTGCAATCAAAGATGCCACCAGATAGGAGTGGCGTGTTTGTAAGTACTACTCTTATCAGTTTAATACTTGTTACGTCACCTATCAGGGGGCGTGTATAAGGCCTGGATTTTTAGAACCAGGAGATGGAAAAAGATGCTTTGTTGGTCGTATCACTTCAATTTTGGGGCACGGCACGTGCAGTCAAAGGTGCCACCAGATAGGAGTGACGTGTTTGTAAGTACTACTCTTATCAGTTTAATACTTGTTACGTCACCTATCAGGGGGCGTGTATAAGGCCTGGATTTTTAGAACCAGGAGATGGAAAAAGATGCTTTGTTGGTCGTATCACTTCAATTTTGGGGCACGGCACGTGCAGTCAAAGGTGCCACCAGATAGGAGTGACGTGTTTGTAAGTACTACTCTTATCAGTTTAATACTTGTTACGTCACCTATCGGGGGCGTGTATAAGGCCTGGATTTTTAGAACCAGGAGATGGAAAAAGATGCTTTGTTGGTCGTATCACTTCAATTTTGGGGCACGGCACGTGCAGTCAAAGGTGCCACCAGATAGGAGTGGCGTGTTTGTAAGTACTACTCTTATCAGTTTAATACTTGTTACGTTACCTATCAGGGGGCGTGTATAAGGCCTGGATTTTTAGAACCAGGAGATGGAAAAAGATGCTTTGTTGGTCGTATCACTTCAATTTTGGGGCACGGCACGTGCAATCAAAGGTGCCACCAGATTGGAGTGGCGTGTTTGTAAGTACTACTCTTATCAGTTTAATACTTGTTACGTCACCTATCAGGGGGCGTGTATAAGGCCTGGATTTTTAGAACCAGGAGATGGAAAAAGATGCTTTGTTGGTCATATCACTTCAATTTTGGGGCACGGCACGTGCAGTCAAAGGTGCCACCAGATAGGAGTGACGTGTTTGTAAGTACTACTCTTATCAGTTTAATACTTGTTACGTCACCTATAAGGGGGCGTGTATAAGGCCTGGATTTTTAGAACCAGGAGATGGAAAAAGATGCTTTGTTGGTCGTATCACTTCAATTTTGGGGCACGGCAGGTGCAGTCAAAGGTGCCACCAGATAGGAGTGACGTGTTTGTAAGTACTACTCTTATCAGTTTAATACTTGTTACGTCACCTATCAGGGGGCGTGTATAAGGCCTGGATTTTTAGAACCAGGAGATGGAAAAAGATGCTTTGTTGGTCGTATGACTTCAATTTTGGGGCACGGCACGTGCAGTCAAAGGTGCCACCAGATAGGAGTGACGTGTTTGTAAGTACTACTCTTATCAGTTTAATACTTGTTACGTCACCTATCAGGGGGCGTGTATAAGGCCTGGATTTTTAGAACCAGGAGATGGAAAAAGATGCTTTGTTGGTCGTATCACTTCAATTTTGGGGCACGGCACGTGCAGTCAAAGGTGCCACCAGATAGGAGTGACGTGTTTGTAAGTACTACTCTTATCAGTTTAATACTTGTTACGTTACCTATCAGGGGGCGTGTATAAGGCCTGGATTTTTAGAACCAGGAGATGGAAAAAGATGCTTTGTTGGTCGTATCACTTCAATTTTGGGGCACGGCACGTGCAATCAAAGGTGCCACCAGATAGGAGTGATGTGTTTGTAAGTACTACTCTTATCAGTTTAATACTTGTTACGTTACCTATCAGGGGGCGTGTATAAGGCCTGGATTTTTAGAACCTGGAGATGGGAAAAGATGCTTTGTTGGCCGTATCACTTCAATTTTGGGGCACGGCACGTGCAGTCAAAGGTGCCACCAGATAGGAGTGACGTGTTTGTAAGTACTACTCTTATCAGTTTAATACTTGTTACGTTACCTATCAGGGGGCGTGTATAAGGCCTGGATTTTTAGAACCTGGAGATGGGAAAAGATGCTTTGTTGGCCGTATCACTTCAATTTTGGGGCACGGCACGTGCAGTCAAAGGTGCCACCAGATAGGAGTGGCGTGTTTGTAAGTACTACTCTTATCAGTTTAATACTTGTTACGTTACCTATCAGGGGTTGTGTATAAGGCCTGGATTTTTAGAACCAGGAGATGGAAAAAGATGCTTTGTTGGTCGTATCACTTCAATTTTGGGGCACGGCACGTGCAGTCAAAGGTGCCACCAGATAGGAGTGACGTGTTTGTAAGTACTACTCTTATCAGTTTAATACTTGTTACGTCACCTATCAGGGGGCGTGTATAAGGCCTGGATTTTTAGAACCAGGAGATGGAAAAAGATGCTTTGTTGGTCGTATCACTTCAATTTTGGGGCACGGCACGTGCAGTCAAAGGTGCCACCAGATAGGAGTGGCGTGTTTGTAAGTACTACTCTTATCAGTTTAATACTTGTTACGTTACCTATCAGGGGGCGTGTATAAGGCCTGGATTTTTAGAACCAGGAGATGGAAAAAGATGCTTTGTTGGTCGTATCACTTCAATTTTGGGGCACGGCACGTGCAATCAAAGGTGCCACCAGATTGGAGTGGCGTGTTTGTAAGTACTACTCTTATCAGTTTAATACTTGTTACGTCACCTATCAGGGGGCGTGTATAAGGCCTGGATTTTTAGAACCAGGAGATGGAAAAAGATGCTTTGTTGGTCATATCACTTCAATTTTGGGGCACGGCACGTGCAGTCAAAGGTGCCACCAGATAGGAGTGACGTGTTTGTAAGTACTACTCTTATCAGTTTAATACTTGTTACGTCACCTATCAGGGGGCGTGTATAAGGCCTGGATTTTTAGAACCAGGAGATGGAAAAAGATGCTTTGTTGGTCGTATCACTTCAATTTTGGGGCACGGCAGGTGCAGTCAAAGGTGCCACCAGATAGGAGTGACGTGTTTGTAAGTACTACTCTTATCAGTTTAATACTTGTTACGTCACCTATCAGGGGGCGTGTATAAGGCCTGGATTTTTAGAACCAGGAGATGGAAAAAGATGCTTTGTTGGTCGTATCACTTAAATTTTGGGGCACGGCACGTGCAGTCAAAGGTGCCACCAGATAGGAGTGACGTGTTTGTAAGTACTACTCTTATCAGTTTAATACTTGTTACGTCACCTATCAGGGGGCGTGTATAAGGCCTGGATTTTTAGAACCAGGAGATGGAAAAAGATGCTTTGTTGGTCGTATCACTTCAATTTTGGGGCACGGCACGTGCAGTCAAAGGTGCCACCAGATAGGAGTGACGTGTTTGTAAGTACTACTCTTATCAGTTTAATACTTGTTACGTTACCTATCAGGGGGCGTGTATAAGGCCTGGATTTTTAGAACCAGGAGATGGAAAAAGATGCTTTGTTGGTCGTATCACTTCAATTTTGGGGCACGGCACGTGCAATCAAAGGTGCCACCAGATAGGAGTGATGTGTTTGTAAGTACTACTCTTATCAGTTTAATACTTGTTACGTTACCTATCAGGGGGCGTGTATAAGGCCTGGATTTTTAGAACCTGGAGATGGGAAAAGATGCTTTGTTGGCCGTATCACTTCAATTTTGGGGCACGGCACGTGCAGTCAAAGGTGCCACCAGATAGGAGTGACGTGTTTGTAAGTACTACTCTTATCAGTTTAATACTTGTTACGTTACCTATCAGGGGGCGTGTATAATGCCTGGATTTTTAGAACCAGGAGATGGGAAAAGATGCTTTGTTGGCCGTATCACTTCAATTTTGGGGCACGGCACGTGCAGTCAAAGGTGCCACCAGATAGGAGTGACGTGTTTGTAAGTACTACTCTTATCAGTTTAATACTTGTTACGTCACCTATCAGGGGGCGTGTATAAGGCCTGGATTTTTAGAACCAGGAGATGGAAAAATATGCTTTGTTGGTCGTATCACTTCAATTTTGGGGCACGGCACGTGCAGTCAAAGGTGCCACCAGATAGGAGTGACGTGTTTGTAAGTACTACTCTTATCAGTTTAATACTTGTTACGTTACCTATCAGGGGGCGTGTATAAGGCCTGGATTTTTAGAACCAGGAGATGGAAAAAGATGCTTTGTTGGTCGTATCACTTCAATTTTGGGGCACGGCACGTGCAGTCAAAGGTGCCACCAGATAGGAGTGATGTGTTTGTAAGTGCTACTCTTATCAGTTTAATACTTGTTACATCACCTATCAGGGGGCGTGTATAAGGCCTGGATTTTTAGAACCAGGATATGGAAAAAGATGCTTTGTTGGTCGTATCACTTCAATTTTGGGGCACGGCATGTGCAGTCAAAGGTGCCACCAGATAGGAGTGACGTGTTTGTAAGTACTACTCTTATCAGTTTAATACTTGTTACGTTACCTATCAGGGGGCGTGTATAAGGCCTGGATTTTTAGAACCAGGAGATGGAAAAAGATGCTTTGTTGGTCGTATCACTTCAATTTTGGGGCACGGCACGTGCAGTCAAAGGTGCCACCAGATAGGAGTGACGTGTTTGTAAGTACTACTCTTATCAGTTTAAAACTTGTTACGTCACCTATCAGGGGGTGTGTATAAGGCCTGGATTTTTAGAACCAGGAGATGGAAAAAGATGCTTTGTTGGTCGTATCACTTCAATTTTGGGGCACGGCACGTGCAGTCAAAGGTGCCACCAGATAGGAGTGACGTGTTTGTAAGTACTACTCTTATCAGTTTAATACTTGTTACATTACCTATCAGGGGGCGTGTATAAGGCCTGGATTTTTAGAACCAGGAGATGGAAAAAGATGCTTTGTTGGTCGTATCACTTCAATTTTGGGGCACGGCACGTGCAATCAAAGATGCCACCAGATAGGAGTGGCGTGTTTGTAAGTACTACTCTTATCAGTTTAATACTTGTTACGTCACCTATCAGGGGGCGTGTATAAGGCCTGGATTTTTAGAACCAGGAGATGGAAAAAGATGCTTTGTTGGCCGTATCACTTCAATTTTGGGGCACGGCACGTGCAGTCAAAGGTGCCACCAGATAGGAGTGACGTGTTTGTAAGTACTACTCTTATCAGTTTAATACTTGTTACGTCACCTATCAGGGGGCGTGTATAAGGCCTGGATTTTTAGAACCAGGAGATGGAAAAATATGCTTTGTTGGTCGTATCACTTCAATTTTGGGGCACGGCACGTGCAGTCAAAGGTGCCACCAGATAGGAGTGACGTGTTTGTAAGTACTACTCTTATCAGTTTAATACTTGTTACGTTACCTATCAGGGGGCGTGTATAAGGCCTGGATTTTTAGAACCAGGAGATGGAAAAAGATGCTTTGTTGGTCGTATCACTTCAATTTTGGGGCACGGCACGTGCAGTCAAAGGTGCCACCAGATAGGAGTGATGTGTTTGTAAGTGCTACTCTTATCAGTTTAATACTTGTTACGTCACCTATCAGGGGGCGTGTATAAGGCCTGGATTTTTAGAACCAGGATATGGAAAAAGATGCTTTGTTGGTCGTATCACTTCAATTTTGGGGCACGGCATGTGCAGTCAAAGGTGCCACCAGATAGGAGTGACGTGTTTGTAAGTACTACTCTTATCAGTTTAATACTTGTTACGTTACCTATCAGGGGGCGTGTATAAGGCCTGGATTTTTAGAACCAGGAGATGGAAAAAGATGCTTTGTTGGTCGTATCACTTCAATTTTGGGGCACGGCACGTGCAGTCAAAGGTGCCACCAGATAGGAGTGACGTGTTTGTAAGTACTACTCTTATCAGTTTAAAACTTGTTACGTCACCTATCAGGGGGTGTGTATAAGGCCTGGATTTTTAGAACCAGGAGATGGAAAAAGATGCTTTGTTGGTCGTATCACTTCAATTTTGGGGCACGGCACGTGCAGTCAAAGGTGCCACCAGATAGGAGTGACGTGTTTGTAAGTACTACTCTTATCAGTTTAATACTTGTTACATTACCTATCAGGGGGCGTGTATAAGGCCTGGATTTTTAGAACCAGGAGATGGAAAAAGATGCTTTGTTGGTCGTATCACTTCAATTTTGGGGCACGGCACGTGCAATCAAAGATGCCACCAGATAGGAGTGGCGTGTTTGTAAGTACTACTCTTATCAGTTTAATACTTGTTACGTCACCTATCAGGGGGCGTGTATAAGGCCTGGATTTTTAGAACCAGGAGATGGAAAAAGATGCTTTGTTGGTCGTATCACTTCAATTTTGGGGCACGGCACGTGCAGTCAAAGGTGCCACCAGATAGGAGTGACGTGTTTGTAAGTACTACTCTTATCAGTTTAATACTTGTTACGTCACCTATCAGGGGGCGTGTATAAGGCCTGGATTTTTAGAACCAGGAGATGGAAAAAGATGCTTTGTTGGTCGTATCACTTCAATTTTGGGGCACGGCAGGTGCAGTCAAAGGTGCCACCAGATAGGAGTGACGTGTTTGTAAGTACTACTCTTATCTGTTTAATACTTGTTACGTTACCTATCAGGGGACGTGTATAAGGCCTGGATTTTTAGAACCAGGAGATGGAAAAAGATGCTTTGTTGGTCGTATCACTTCAATTTTGGGGCACGGCACGTGCAGTCAAAGGTGCCACCGATAGGAGTGACGTGTTTGTAAGTACTACTCTTATCAGTTTAATACTTGTTACGTCACCTATCAGGGGGCGTGTATAAGGCCTGGATTTTTAGAACCAGGAGATGGAAAAAGATGCTTTGTTGGTCGTATCACTTCAATTTTGGGGCACGGCACGTGCAGTCAAAGGTGCCACCAGATAGGAGTGACGTGTTTGTAAGTACTACTCTTATCAGTTTAATACTTGTTACGTTACCTATCAGGGGGCGTGTATAAGGCCTGGATTTTTAGAACCAGGAGATGGAAAAAGATGCTTTGTTGGTCGTATCACTTCAATTTTGGGGCACGGCACGTGCAGTCAAAGGTGCCACCAGATAGGAGTGACGTGTTTGTAAGTACTACTCTTATCAGTTTAATACTTGTTACGTCACCTATCAGGGGGCGTGTATAAGGCCTGGATTTTTAGAACCAGGAGATGGAAAAAGATGCTTTGTTGGTCGTATCACTTCAATTTTGGGGCACGGCACGTGCAGTCAAAGGTGCCACCAGATAGGAGTGACGTGTTTGTAAGTACTACTCTTATCAGTTTAATACTTGTTACGTTACCTATCAGGGGGCGTGTATAAGGCCTGGATTTTTAGAACCAGGAGATGGAAAAAGATGCTTTGTTGGTCGTATCACTTAAATTTTGGGGCACTTTGTGACATTAGCTTCTTACGCTCAAACATGTCCTTTACAGGCACCTGACTATGGGCAGATGAGCAGGAACTGCTCAAGGCGAGAGACGGAGTGGCGGATGGTTGAGAGGGGGCAAGGAGGACAGCAGTGGTTGATGTGGCTTATGATGCTGCACCAGGAGGAGGATGGCGGCTCTGAGTTTGTGTGCTGCTTGTACTCATGTGTTGGTCTGGAGTCACCCAAACATTAGGTCTCAACCTGTAGAGGATAAGGGAACCAGGCTACTCTAGACCTCATTCATCATTACAGGTTTTGACAGATCGGTACTATGCGTCCAAGCTACTGTGACAACAGATATGAGTGGCACTGTGCCCTTGCAGAAGTTGGTAGAGTAGACGCTGTAGGTCTGTCACACACGCTTGCAGACAACTAACTGCTATGCAATCTATTACAGTAGAATTTTTGTTTTTGTTTTAAATGTACACTACTGTTACACCAGATATGAGTGGTGTGTTAAGTAGTACTACTCCTATCAGTTTAATCCCTGTTATGTGCCTTTTTGGGGGGTTTGGTTGTTGAAGCCACGATGCAGCACCAGAGGCCAGAAAAATTAGGCATGTACACATGCCTGAAAAATTAGGTATTGTTGATCTTGCAGCGAGCAGAGAAGAAGGTAGGCCTGATTCAACGCCCCATCCCTGCATATCCACACTCAGAGATTGAGGGGGCGACCCTTACAAGGCCACGGGCCGGAGATATAAAGGGGGGCCATCCCAAATAAGCACACAAGCGGGGACAAAGGTAGTGAAGGGGACATAGAGGCCCATGGACTGACGGTCGCCATCTTGGCAGGAAAAGGGCCCAGCAATTAAGCCAAACTGACCCAGCACAGGCAGCTACTTGAGTCAAACGCTGTACAATTACACCTTAATAAAGCTGAAACATGCAGCAGCAGGGATTCTAAACGGCCACACAGGGACAAGGAGGCTAACAGCCCCCACAGTCTCTGCACCACTCTTTTTAACAGATAACCCAAGGGGCTAACCAGGGACCTTGCCCACAAAAAAAAAAGCAGAATTTTATTGGAGGAATTATTAGTGTCTTTACCCCCCAAGAGAGGACATAATATACGGTATCTTTAGACTACCTGATGGCCAAACCTCCTTTAGCCCCAATGCTATCCAAGAAACATTTCAAAACTTCGATCAGACCATATATTCATCCCAATCCCGCTGCAGCGGATCTGACATAGAGTCCTTCCTACTACAGCAAGAAGTCCACAAAATACCTGTACCTCAATTGGACAGCTTGAACCTAGACATATCCCAAGAGGAAGTTAAATCTACAATCCAAGTTCTTAAATTTGGCAAGTCCCCAGGGCCAGACGGTTTTACTCATCTGTACTATAAGAAATTTGAGCCCTTGCTTACCCCCGCACCTAACATCTTTGTTTAACGCTATACTAAATGGAGAACCTATGCCCCCTTAATTGAATCAGGCCGACCTCATAGTCTTTCCAAAAGAGGGTAGGGACCCGAATCTCAAACTGTATTACAAGGCAGCGCAGCTGGCTTTCATTCCTCTGGCGCATTCTCCAAAACACATCAGCCGCTCTGGGTATTTATGGAAAATGTAAGCATGTCACCTTATACATGGGATACAGTAATATGGATTCCAGGCCTGTATACTTTTTTGAGAAACTTGAAAAACCCATTGATTAAGCACTCATTAAAAATATGGACGGAGATGAACTGGACACAAAAACTGGACACTCGGGTATCAGATCTTACCCCTATCGTACCCAATCCCCACTTTAAGATACATCTTCCGGAAAGCTCTCTCAGTTGGTGGAAGTCTCAGAACCTACTAAGGGTTGGTCCATGGTGGCATGACGATAAAATAATGACCTTTGAGTGGGTGAGAGATAGATACAATTTACCCCTGGCTGAACACTATAATTTTTGCAGGATACATCATTTTATATATACGATAAGTGGTAGGGGAACCCCCCAAAGAAACACCTGGCTACTCAAAAAATGTAGGGATTCCCCCTTTCAGCCTGGTATTATTAGCCTCATGTATGAACTATTTAATGAAAACTCATGGGCAAACAAACCAGACTATACCAAAGCCTGGGAGAGGGATTTGGGCGCTGAGTTGGCAGATAGCACATGGGATAAAAGTTGGCAAGGCTTAAGTAGGGGATCTTTAAATTATAGTCTGCTTGAGACTTCAATAAAGGTCCTACACAGGACATATATTACTCCTTTTAAGCTAATAAATGGGATCCAAAACGGAGCAGCTCATGTTTTAGGAACAGTGGTAATGAGGCTACATTTATTCATGTCTGGTGGGAGTGTTCGGCAGTCATGAGACTATGGGAAGAAACATGCTTACTAGCTTCTAAAATGTTTAAGATTGACCTAATAAAATATTTTTTGAAAGAAAAAATACACATAGCTAGTAGTTGGAAAACCCCAAATTAAAACTTTCAGGAATTAATAAAAAAAATCAACTATTTACTGCTCAACGAGAGATTTAACCATGTAGTCTTGGATAGAATCATCCAGTTCCAGACAATTTGGGATCCCTGGATAACATCCCCATTTAGTGACCCCCTAATATAATAAAACATTTGTTAATGGTTGAAGCGACTCGGGGGGAAGGACCGGAGTGGGGGAGCCCTGGAGGAGACCCTTCAGAAGCAACCGGCGGCAAAATCATTCGAGGAAAGGAGAGCTACTGAAGCCTGCCCTAGGGTAACCCAAGGGCGATTGAGCAGGTTAGATATTGTACATAATAAGCTACTGCTGGAGTGATGATAGATAATAGGACTTTACTATTGTCTGTTTTACCATGTCTTAGGTTTCTCTTAAAAATTGCAATCACAGTAAAAAAAAAGAAAATGTATTAACCAAAAAAGTAAAAAAAAGAAGGCCTAGCCACCTAATTTTAACAAAATGTCTTCATTGTAAATATGTATTTTTGCACAACTGTTGTGTTATGCAAGACTGTTCAATATGCTTTCTTTTCCATTACATGCCGTATGCCTTCTGGCATAAAAATTGAAATTCAAAAATTAGATATTGTTGCAGCCGCTGCTGTTGCAGCGGCCAGAAAAATTTACCTTTGTTCCCCAGGCAGAAAGTGCCATAAAACATTGCCTCTTCTTGAACCCTAGTTGGTGGCGGATAATTCACGCAAGTCATCCGGCATTCACAGATAACATACAGCAGCGTGTGGACCATTTATAGCCGAAGGCAGCTCATCTCATCAGGCCTTTTTCAGTCAAATGTATCGCCCAGTGTCAGTCCCTTCGGGATCCATCCCTCATTCATCTTTATAAAGGTGAGGCAATCTAGACTTTTTTGCCCTAGGCGACTTCTCTTCTCGGTGACAAAACCTCCTGCTGCACTGAAGGTCCTTTCTGACAGGACACTTGAAGCGGGGCAGGCCAGAAGTTCAATTGCAAATTGGGATAGATCAGGCCACAGGTCTAGCCTGCATACCCAGTAGTCAAGGGGTTCATCGCTCCTCAGAGTGTCGATATCTGCAGTTAAGGTGAGGTAGCCTGCTACCTGTCGGTCAAGTCGTTCTCTGAGGGTGGATCCCGAAGGGCTGATGCGATGCGTAGGACTGAAAAAGGTCTGCATGTCCTCCATCAACAACACGTCTTTTAAACGTCCTGTCCTTGCCGGCGTGGTCGTTGGAGGTGGATTACTTTCACCTCTTCCCCTGTTATATTGCCCTTGTGCTGTGACATCACCCTTATATGCTGTGTAAAGCATACTTGTTAATTTGTTTTGGACCTGCTGCATCCTTTCTGACTTGCGGTAATTTGGTAACAAATCAGGCACTTTCTGCTTATACCGGGGGTCTAGTAGCGTGCACACCCAGTACACGTCGTTCCCCTTCAGCCTTTTTATACTAGGGTCCTGCGACAGGCAAGACAGCATGAAAGACCCCATTTGCACAAGGTTGGATGCCGAGCTAGTCATGTCCCGTTCCTCGTCCTCAGTGATCTCGCTGAAGATATGTTCTTCCCCCCAGCCACGTACAACACCACGGGTACCAGATAGGTGACAACGAGCACCCTGGGATGCCTGTTGTGATTGGTCTTCCTCCTCCCCCTCAAAGCCACATTCCTCCTCTGACTCCTCTTCCTCACAATCCTCTTCCAGCGTTGCCGCAGGTCCAGCAAGCGATGCTGATAAGGCTGTTTCTGGTGGTGATGGTGACCACAACTCTTCCTCTTCCTCGTCACGCTCATCTACGGCCTGATCCAGCACTCTTCGCAGGGCACGCTCCAGGAATAAAACAAATGGTATGATGTCGCTGATGGTGCCTTCGGTGCGACTGACAAGGTTTGTCACCTCCTCAAAAGGACGCATGAGCCTACAGGCATTGCGCATGAGAGTCCAGTAACGTGGCAAAAAAATCCCCAGCTCCACAGAGGCTGTCCTAGCACCCCGGTAATACAAATACTCGTTAATGGCTTTTTCTTGTTGGAGCAGGCGGTCGAACATTAGGAGTGTTGAATTCCAACGTGTGGGGCTGTCACAAATCAAGCGCCTCACTGGCATGTTGTTTCTCCGCTGGATATCTGAAAAGTGCGCCATGGCCGTGTAGGAACGCCTGAAATGGCCACACACCTTTCTGGCCTGCTTCAGGACGTCCTGTAAGCCTGGATACTTATGGACAAAGCGTTGTACGATCAGATTACACACATGTGCCATGCACGGCACATGCGTCAACTTGCCCAAATTCAATGCCGCCAACAAATTTCTTCCGTTGTTACAAACCACTTTGCCAATCTGTAGTTGGTGCGGAGTCAGCCATTGATCCACCTGTGCGTTCAGGGCGGACAGGAGTGCTGACCCGGTGTGACTCTCTGCTTTGAGGCAAGTCAACCCCAAGATGGAGCTGGGAGGTGCCGTTGATGTGGAGCAAGACGCAGCAGCAGAAGAGGACTCAGCTGAGGAGGTTATGGAAGAGGATGGAGTAGGAGGAGTAGAGGAGGTGGCAGCAGGCCTGCCTGCAAGTCGTGGCGGTGTCACCAACTCCTCTGCAGAGCCACGCATTCCATGCTTGGCAGGCGTCAGCAGGTTTGCCCAATGCGCAGTGTAGGTGATATACCTGCCCTGACCATGCTTTGCAGACCAGGTATCAGTGGTCAGATGGACCCTTGCCCCAACACTGTGTGCCAGACATGCCATTACTTCCTTTTGCACAATTGAGTACAGGTTGGGGATTGCCATTTGAGCAAGGAAATTTCGGCCGGGTACCTTCCACTGCGGTATCCCAATCGCTAAAAACTTTTTGAACGCCTCAGACTCCACCAGCTTGTATGGTAAAAGCTGGCGGGCCAAGAGTTCAGACAAGCCAGCTGTCAGACGCCGGGCAAGGGGGTGACTTTGTGGCATTGGCTTCTTACGCTCAAACATGCCCTTGACAGACACCTGACTGTGGGGAGATGAGCAGGAACAGCAAGAGGCGAGAGACGGAGTGGTGGAGAGTTGAGAGGGGGCAAGGAGGACAGCAGTGGTTGATGTGGATGAAGATGCTGGACCAGGAGGAGGATGGCGGCTTTGAGTTTGTGTGCTGCTTGTACTCATGTGTTGATCCCATTGGCGTTTGTGATGTGACATCTTGTGCCTTCGCAAAGCAGTTGTACCTAGGTGGGTGTTGGACTTCCCACGACTCAGTTTCTTTTAACACAGGTTGCAAATGGCATCGCTGTTGTCAGAGGCAGACACACAAAAAAAATGCCACACTGCTGAGCTCTGAGGTGACGGCATTCTGGTGGTGGCAACAGCATGCGTTGATTGGCGTGCTGTCTGGCTGACCCCGGGTGCTGATGCATGCTGTCTGACTGTGCCACTAGCTCGTTGCGATGACCTCCCTCTGCTTCCAACTCGTCTCCTCCTCCTCTCTGTCTCCCCATCTGAACTTTCCCCCTGTTCTTCTTCTCTTATAGCGGGCACCGACGTGACATCCAGGGACGCATCGTCATCATCATCACCCGCCTCACTTGTATCTGACAACTCAACAAAGGAAGCAGCAGCGGGTACATCAACATCATCACATCGTACGTGCATGTGTGTACTGCTGCCTGACTGAGTCATATCCCTGTTATCTACATCCTCTTGCAATAATGGTTGCACATCACTCATTTCTTCAAACTGATGTGTAAATAACTCTTCTGACTGATCAATTGAATTGGCTGTGGTACTAGTGTTGGTGGTGGCGGCAGGCGGGTGAGTGGTAACTTGAGAGGTGCCCGAAGCTAAGATGGAGGAGGATGGTGCGTCAATGTTCCAAGTGGAAGCTGTAGAAGATTGGGTGTCCTGTGTTAGCCAGTCAACTACGTCCTCTGAACTTTTCAAATTCAGGGTAACTGGCCTCTGAACACTGGGCATTATTGTAGGGCCAAAGGGAATGACAGCACCACGACCACGACGGCCTCTGCGGGGTGTCCTGCCTCTGCCTGTCATTTTTTTTTAAATGTGGACTGTTGGTACCCCAACTAGACTGGATTGGTTGAACTTGGCACAGTGTATTTTGACATTATGAGAAACATGATCTGTAAACTAAATAAAAATCATTTTAGGAGGTTAAGAGAAAAAGAAACCGAATGGGGGGATACCGAGCAGAGCACACCATCTACAGCCCACTGGGAGACAAACTCATCCATTCCCCCAGTGGACAAAGCCAGGTGGTACTCTGCCCGGATACGGGAGCGCACCAGCACCCGGAACATGGCCTCAGGTGACAAGGGAACTCCCCCTATCAAACACTGCTTCCTGGACTTATATATAGCCAATTTGGCTAATGCCTGGAGCAGGTTGACGAGGAGGTCCATGGCCTTATTGCCCCAGGACACTGGGCGTCCAAAAATAAAAATGTGAGGGGAGAAATGCAGCCAGAACTGCAGGAGGAGGCCCCTCAAGAGTGACAAGAGGGGCTGCAGTCTGGCGCAACTAAAATAAATATGATACACGGACTCTCCCTTGCCACAGAATGGACAAGTGGAGGGAGAGTCCCTGAATTTAGCTAAGTACTCTCCCGTGCTCAGTGCACCATGGAGCACTCTCCAACTCAAGTCCCCGGTGGGTCGTGGAACTAAATCAGAATAAAGTTCCCTCCACCGGGGCCTCTTGCCCTCATCAGCTGGTAGGACCCGCCTCCAGATGGTATCGGGACGGGTCACGAGGGCAAGGAAGTGCACTGTATGGAGCACGAGAGAATATAAGCTCTTCCTCGGCATGCCGCGAAAGCATGCCGAGGGTATGTCCCTCAACTTTGAGAGGTTGGGGACAGGAGGAGCCTGAGGGGAAACACGGGGCTTGTGTCCAATGCAAACGGCCGGAGCAGGGGTGTTGAAAGGTGCATGTGGCACTCCGGCCTGCAAAGCCCCGCGAAGGAAGGTACGCGAGTCGGGGGAGATGGCATCCCTAATCTCCTGGAGCAAGCGCCCTGAGACTTTGGGCGTCACATATCCCAAACGGAGCGCAAGCTCCTGGGGTGACACCCAATCAGAACGCCCGTATTCCAGGAGATCCCCGACTCGGGTCATCGGTGCATGACTAAGGCGGCGGATGATACAGGGGGACTGTAACATTGGAGCCCCCACTGCTGGATTAAATAGCAGGGGCTCCGTGAATATTTCATCCCCCAAAGGCACGCCCTGCCTGGTCACGGAGACCATGCTCCAGGCCTTGAGGGTTTCCTGGTAGTATGCCGGCAACACAGAGAGGTCTCTCCCAAACCCCTCGGGCCTGATCAGAAATAATTGCCGGTCATACCCCAGGTTGCGCAACTGGCGATAAAAGCTGGATGCCAGTGCGCACCACTGCGGAGAGGGATCTGCATATAGGTATCTCTGCAGGTACTGAAGGCGGAAGGTGGACAACTGGGAGCACACACAAACTACTCCCTGTCCACCCTCCACCAAAGGCAGACTTGCCACCCCTGCAGAGACCCAATCCCTTCCCATCCAGAGGAAATCTAACAAATACCTCTGGATATTGGTGACAAACTCGGGGGTCGGGAAAGCATTTTTGCTAGACCCCTCCATCGTCCCAGACGAGAGAGGACACTGTCCTCTAACTCCCTCCAGTTGTCTGGGACGGAAGCGTCCGCAGCGGACAGGTAGACCCCCAGATATTTAATGACATCTGCCTCCCACGTGATGTCACGAAACGTGGGAGGCAAAGAGTATACCTGTAAATTACCCTCTAAAAGGCCTGTGCATTTGGACCAGTTGATCTGAGCGGAGGAGGCAGCTGAATATACCTCCTGGCACTGTTTTGCCAGCTCAAGATCAACTGAATCCTGGGCCACGAGGAACACATCGTCAGCATAAGCTGAAAGGACAATCCGCATGTCTGGATCTTTTAGCACCAGCCCTGTGAGCCTTTTCCTCAGTAGGCAGAGGAAAGGCTCGATGGCCAGTGCATATAACTGTCCAGACAAGGGACATCCTTGACGCACCCCTCGTCCAAATACCAAAGGTGCTGTTAGGGACCAATTGATTTTAAGTAAACACTCTGCAGAGGCGTACAGCGTTCTTATAAAGCCCACAAACTGTGGGCCAAAGCCGTACGCTTGCAGAGTGGCTATGAGGTAACCATGGTCCAGACTTCTCTTGATCTAAAGAGAGAAAGGCGAGTGACAGACCAGTCCTGCGAGAATAATGAAATAGATCCCGGACCAGAAAGATACTATCAAAGATAGTCCGGCCCGGGATCGCATAGGACTGGTCAGGGTGAACCAATTCTGCCAGCACAGACCCAAGTCTAAGCGAGATGGCTTTAGCTACAATCTTGTAGTCCGTGCTGAGCAGAGAGACCGGTCGCCAGTTCTTAATAAGCCGGAGATCCCCCTTTTTGGGCAGCAGGGCAAGTACTGCCCTGCGACAAGACAGGGGCATCTCCCCGGTCTCCAGGGCTTCCCCAAGGACCAGATGGAAATCAGGTCCCAGAGTCTCCCAGAAAAATTGGAAAAACTCTACAGTCAGTCCGTCCAGTCCTGGAGACTTTTCCCAGGACATGGCACGGAGGGCTTCAGAGAGCTCTTGAAAAGATAGTGGTATATCAAGCCGCTCTCTTACACCCTCACTGACTGTGGGGAGCCCCTCCCATAGCACCCTGCAGGCGTCTGGAGAAATGGGATCCGGAGAGTAAAGATCTTTATAAAAGTTCCGGGCTCTATCCCGGATACTCTCCGGATCTGTAAGGGGGGCACTGTCTTCATCTAGAAGACAGGTGATGTGCCTACTGTTACCCCCCTTTTTCTCCAGTGAGTAGAAGAGGCGCGAGCCGCGGTCTAGATCTTTGAGAAAACCTAAGCGGCTGCGCACGTATGCCCCCTTGGCCTGGTGTCGTTCCAGGTCACAGAGGACACCCTTCCTCTCTACATACTCGCTCTGCAGGGATTGGTCCCTACAAGTGAACAGCCTCTGCTCCAGATGGAGTACCTCCCCCCGGAGTGACTCCAACTCAGCTTCGCGCTGCCCACTCGCACCCTTGGTATATTCCTGACACAGAAGTCGCAAATGAACCTTGCCCAAGTCCCACCACAGTTTTAACGTGGCAAAGTCCCCCTTGCAACCCCTCCAGTCCGTCCAAAACTCCCGGATCAATGTCACGAGCCCCTGGTCCTTCAACAAAGCATTGTTGAAGTGCCAATAGGCGGCTCGTGGCGCTGTTGGCGTTAGCGCCACTGTCACAGACATACAGTTGTGGTCTGTGAACGGAGCCAGCCTAATGGCACAAGAACCGACTCGTGACATATAGTGACTAGATATATATAGTCTGTCGATCCGGGAGTGGGACACCAGACCGGCTCTCACCCTGACGTAGGTGAAACCGTCTGATGCCCCTGGGTTCTGCTCTCGCCAGATGTCCTCCAGGGAGAAGCGGGCGATGATCTCCCGCAGGGCTGACGCAGAAGGCGGGTACGGCTCTGGACTATTCTGGTCCAGAGCGTCGAGGGTGCAGTTGAAATCACCCCCGAGTACCAAACACTCATCTGCGTCAACCGTCTCCAAAAACTGGGACAGTCTGGCGAGGAACTTCACTCTCTCGAGCCCTCCAGCAGGGGCATATATATTAACTAGGTTAATGATGCTACCCTGCTCTCGGACCCGGAGGTGGATTAGACGGCCTGGGATAACAGCTTTCACAAGCAGCAGCTCTGGCTGAAAAGACTCTGAGAACAGGGTCACCACTCCACATGACGCCGATGTGAAGTGGCTGAAGAAGACCCTGCCTCTCCACTCCAGTTGCCACGAGGCCTCAGCCTCTGGAGTGGTGTGAGTTTCCTGCAGGAAGCTCACAGAGTACCCTCCCTGATATAAATAGGAGAGTACCTGGAACCTGCGGAAACTGTCTTGACAGCCATTGGTATTTAGCGTGCTGATGTGCAAAGCCATTACTGCGTGTCAGGAATTGTGCGTTCCTCAGACCCTTGAGACTGCTGATAGGACACGCACATTTTATAGAATTTCCGGACGCGGAGATGCTCCGCAGTCCCAGAATTCTTGGCCCTAGTGCTGACCACTAGATATTGCTGGAGAGAGTGGAGAATAAACGACATATTCTTCCACCTCTCCAAGGCCAGCCGCACCTTCCTTTTCTTTTGTCCATGAAGGGTGCTCTCAAGGAATAGATCTATTTCCTTGACAGGGATAACCCACCCAGAATCTGATGTTCCTTCTAGTGGGTCACCCCTGGGCTCCTCTTGGCTGAGGGCTTTTACTCCATCCTCCCCGGCTGGAGTCAGTTTCCTCAGCTTTATTCTCAGGGACCCCCTCTTAGATGATACAGAAGGAGTCCCTTTAGCACCCTTCAAGGTAAATAATGGACCCTTGGATTGCTGCTGCACCCCTGTAGCTTCAGGAGTGCATTCAGGGGTAGCTGGCTGGACAGCAGTGGCTGGCATGGCTTCCTTAATGGAAGCCTTGGAGGCTTTATATGCCTCCTCTGCCAGTTCCACCGCTGCTTGCTCAGCTTGGATGGCACCGATGTTAGGGTCGGTGGACGGCTTAGGAGGGTAGACAGGCTCTCCCATGATGTTAACAGGAAAACCTGTTTTATCACCCTCCCCCATTTCCACTTCCCCTTGTGCCACATCCCCCCTGACAGACAAATCCATGGGGTCCTGAATGGGGGTCATGCCTATATTCCCCCCCTCCAGTAGTGACTTGGCCTGGGGCTCTAACAAAGCCCGAGGTACGTCACTAGAGAGTGACACTGGAGGAGGAGACTGACTGGTGCCCTTGAAGCTCAGCACCTCAGGGACACTGACTACCCATTCAGCAGGGGCTTTGTTGGGACCCCCCTCAAAGGCCAGAGGCAGAACCTGATCTTTCTTGTCTACCCCTGCCTCACTTGGGAGACCCTCTTGCCCCTGCTTTTCCTCCAGACCCTTTTCCACATTAACCCCTATAGGGTCTGGAGAGAGAGATGTGTGGTCTGGCAACGGCTGGCTGAGCTTAATAACCGGGCCAGACAATGTCACCGGATGATGAGGAGATGTTTTGTTCCTCTTCTTGCTTTTAGAGGGAGGTGCTCCACTATAGAGCACTTCCCACTTATCAGCAACCTCCCTGTTGGTTTTATGCTTCCTCTTCCTGGGGACGTCACTCCTGGAAGAGGAGCTGCCACTAGCTGCCTCCCCTGCAGAGGGCTTATTATCCCTCTGCTTACACTGTGCCCCCACACTAACTGATGTAATTATGATGGGGGCAGATTGGGACTTGGGAGATGCAGCTGTGACACTGGGAGGACCGGTGACATTCTTCCCCTTTTTCACCGTGTCTGCAGTCTTGCTGGAGACCACAGACACAGATGGCTTTTTTGGGGAAGAAGGAGGTTTGGAGGCCGTGGTGGTGGCTTGAGGAACGGCCTCCTTGCCTGAGCTCTGTGGGGGGGCTATGACCCTTGAGGTCCCCGCTGTTATGGGCTCAGCGGGGATGGGTGCCGTACTGACGGAGGTGCCATTTGCTGGGGCTGGGGCATGATGCTTTACATTAGGACAATTCCTACGTGTATGCCCCAACCCCTTGCAATGATAGCACTGCACCTCCGTAGTGCTGTAAAAAATTCTGTACAGCACCCCCTCAAATGGAACCCCAAAAGACCCCTCTATGTTTTCTGCGCCCTGAGGCAGGCACATTTGTACCTGCCTCTTGAAAGAGAGCACATGACGAAGTGCTCTCTCTCTGCACCCCAGGGGAATTTTAATAAATGGTGTTTTTACTTCCCCTAGGGTTAGCAGGTGGGGGCGCAGGAGGGAGTCTGGTAGGAAGGGGGGCACATTAGAGAGTGTTACTTTTGTGCCCAACCCTTCCAGGGGTTCTATTGGGACATATAATCCCCCCACTGTGATGCCTCTCTGTACAAGAATGTGAGCAGCAGCCAGCGTACGGGTAAAGAAAACTGCTTTCCCGTACATTTTGCTGGCTGCTACTATAACAGAGGGGCTGATGACGTTAGCTGCAGCACGCAGATAGATATCAATGCTGTAGACCCCAGACATCTGACATTTAACCCCATGCTTCCTAGTGATCTGCCCCTCAGCCCCAGCGGTGGTATTACTGGGGCCAGCAGAAACCACCTGTGACCAGGTATTAGCCACAGGGGTAGGTCTGCTGGCAGAACCACCAGGAGCTGGGGCTGCCTTATCTGCCTGGGGCCTATGCTGTGCAGTGCTGCAGCTAGGATTTTCAGGGGCCATTATTCCCCCTTTTGACCCCTGAGGCTTCTTAGTGGTCTTATCCCTCATGTTTAGACCCTTTTTTTTTTAGTTTATTTGTTTTATTTATTTTTATTTTGTGTTTTATGATTTTTTACTGTTTGCTTTTTTTTTTTTATATAAAAGTGGGAAAAAGAAACAAAAAGACAAAACTAAGGGAGACAAAACTAAGGGAGAGAGAGAGGTGATGCTTGGCAGTGGAAGGGTTAATGGCCTGCTGCAAGTTGTTGCTAATTGCAACAACACAGAGAACACAGAGGCTTTTTAACCCCTCTGTGTCTCTGTGTCAGATGTTAAAAAAGCCTCTTAAACAAATATTCTAATTGTTTTCCCCCCCACTGCCTACAAAGATGTTACTTGTCTTCTCTCCCCCAAAACATAAAACCCAACACCAAACAAACAAAACTTCAACAAAACCTAATAAACTTTTTAAAAGAAAAAAAAGTCAAAGTAACAAAGCTCCAGGAGTGAAGGTGTAGTGCTAAGGGAGGGGTGTGGCAAAGTATCCAGGAGACAGCTCACTCTCCTGGGATAGAGAGTTGAGCCTGACCCCCAGAAAACTAAAACTTAAATTAAACTAAGAAAAAAAACACAAAAACTCCCAAAAATGAACAACACCGTGCACAAAGTGCTTATAAACAGAAATGTGTTAAAATAAAACTTGTATTTGAGGGACTAAGACCCTAAAAAGCCTTTTGTTTGGAGCTCAAGCATGCACACAACATGCTCTCTGGCACAGTACTTGAAAGCAGGACACACACTATGGGTAGCGGTCAAGCAAATGAACTTTGATTGACGGTTATGCAAATGCACTTAGATTTAAGAAAATAAAAGTTTTTTTTTTTTAAATGTGGACTGTTGGTACCCCAACTAGACTGGATTGGTTGAACTTGGCACAGTACTTGTAAGCAGGACACACACTATGGGTAGCGGTCAAGCAAATGAACTTTGATTGACGGTCAGGCAAATGCACTTAGATTTAAGAAAATAAAAGTTTTTTTTTTTTAAATGTGGACTGTTGGTACACCAACTAGACTGTATTGGTTGAACTTGGCACAGTACTTGTAAGCAGGACACACACTATGGGTAGCGGTCATGTAAATGAACTTTGACGGTTATGCAAATGCACTTAGATTTAAGAAAATAAAAGTTTGGGTTTTTTAAATGTGGACTGTTGGTACCCCAACTAGACTGTATTGGTTGAACTTGGCACAGTACTTGTAAGCAGGACACACACTATGGGTAGCGGTCAAGCAAATGAACTTTGATTGACGGTCAGGCAAATGCACTTAGATTTAAGAAAATAAAAGTTTGGGTTTTTTAAATGTGGACTGTTGGTACCCCAACTAGACTGGATTGGTTGAACTTGGCACAGTACTTGTAAGCAGGACACACACTATGGGTAGCGGTCAAGCAAATGAACTTTGATTGACAGTCAGGCAAATGCACTTAGATTTAAGAAAATAAAAGTTTGCGTTTTTTAAATGTGGACTGTTGGTACCCCAACTAGACTGGATTGGTTGAACTTGGCACAGTACTTGTAAGCAGGACACACACTATCGGTAGCGGTCAAGCAAATGAACTTTGATTGACGGTTATGCAAATGCACTTAGATTTAAGAAAATAAAAGTTTGGGTTTTTTAAAAGTAGACAACTAGTAAACAATATTATATTGTATGCGTTGTGCACACACAGTATAAGCTGTGAGCCTGACACACACACTTGCAAGCAGGGGCTAGCGGGGAGACAGGCAAATGAAGTTAGATTACACAGAAAAAAAACGAAGAAAAAAAAATGATGTTATAGCCCTAAAAAGGGCTTTTTGGGGTGCTGTGTTTACAGCAGAGATCTGATGAGTCCTTCAGCACTGCACTGGACACTGAATAAACTTGCCTAGCTATGGTTTTCCCTATTGATGCAGTATCACCTACACTCTACCTCCTCTCAGTAAGACTGCAAGTTAGTTCTGATTCCAAAATGGCTGCTGTCCATGAGGTAGAAGGGTGTGGAAGGGAGTGTATGCTGCTGATTGGCTGTAATGTGTCTGCTGACTGTGACATGCAGGGTCAAAGTTTGGTCAATGATAAAGTATTGGGGGCGGGTCGAATCTTGCATATGTTCGCTGTTCGCCGCGAACGCGAACATGCTATGCGAACTATTCGCGACATGTGTATTGCTATTATGTGTAATCTGTAGATATGTTTAATCAAGGAGTAAGTGTAAAATCGTAATTAGAGGAATAGAAATAAACAAAACCGCTCTCACCTACTCTCTCACTCAAAACCTCCAGGACCTGCGTGCTACTTCGGAAGGAAATACAACACAGTCAACGTATGGGCGGGTGGAACGCAACTTTATAATCTACCTCTCAATCAGCTGCGGCTAGACCGCTTTCTATTGGCTGAAAGGCCTTTGCCGTACTATGTTATACCGTGATTAGATTGTAACAGCGGATCACATCTTTGGCAGCCCATTAACAGTTTGCAACCGTGGGAGGGGTTTACGGGCTGGAGGCCTAGACCCGTAACTTGGGCCCTTGTTCAATTGAATAGCTCCGGAAGCCCGCAGCATTCTTGCAAACATAAGACCTGTATCCAACGAGATGCAGGCTTGCAATTTAATCGGGCTCACAGTGTGTGATCATTTGCAGGGTGATAGTGATTCTTAACTTTTTCAAAACCTGCAGATGCAAACACTCTGCATACTGTAGTGAGAATGACTGAGGTAGATTAATAAAATCTTATAAAACCGTGAATTATGCACCTATTTAAGAAATACAACATAATTAAACTTGTTTTTAATGCTTTGTTTCATGATGTAGATCAGCATTGATAAATTAAGTTACTTACTCACCCTGTCTAAACTGATTTATCTTACTGGCCACTGTATGGTGAAATGCGTCATGTTGGATATGAACATTGATGTATTGTATATACATAGAGAAAATAGTACATATTACTGGAGCAACTGTCAAAGGCATTCCACCAGTTAGGATAAAAACTTTTTAATGGGGTAAAGTATTGACATTTACATCTTAGAGGGCTGAGATGAATAGTAGAATAGTAGATTACTTTAGACATGTAAAACAAAGAATTGGACAACAACTGTGTCACTTGTTTGCCAAACAAATTTATTTTATTATCCCACACATGTAAACTTTTAGTAGCAAAACAGAGAGGGGTAAGAAAGCAAAACATTAACCAAGTACACACTGGCTGGCAAAGTAAACAGTGGTGACAAAGTGGGAACTCCTCCTATAGGTAGGCAAGGAGAATGCAACAGTCTGGGTCACTAATTACATAGTTACATAGGCCCTCATTCAATTGCAATTTGGCCAATTGAATAGGGCTCTAAATAAGCACATAACATATATTTTTAAAGAAGTTTTTCATTAGTAAGCATCTATCCAAAAGCAAGGTTTTCACTAACTAAAAACTTATTTTAAAAAAATATGCTATGTGCTTATTTAGAGCCCTATTCAATTGGCCAAATCGCAATAGAATAGGGGCCATAGTATTTAAGGTTGAAAAAAGACTATCAGTCCATGAAGTTCAACCTTTTAAGATCTCCTCTGATCTGCAATATGCGGATTAACTATTAATTAGTTGTATATAAAAAAATTAAAAAAATTCCCTCCTGATCACAGACACTGGCGACCGGACTTCTCCCTGGATCAATACTGCCTCTCTAATTATGCATGATAACCATGAATTCCCTTTTTAATTAGAAATAAATCCAGTCCCCTTTTAAAGTTATCTATCGAATATGCTGTCATCACCTCCTTTGGTAGAGAATTCCACAGATTAACCACCCTTACTGTGAAGAACCCTTTTCTTTCTTTAAGGTGGAATCTTTTTACTTCTAACCTCAAGCGATGTCCTCTTGTCAGTTGAAAACCTCTTGGCACAAAAAGCTCCCTTGACAAATCTTTATACTGACCATGGATGTATTTATATAAGGTAATCATATCTCCTCTTAGACACCTTTTTTCTAGAGAAAATAAGTTTAATTTGGTTAGTCTTTCTTCATAACTTAGCCCCTCCATTCCCCTTATTAGTTTTGTTGCCCTCCTCTGTACCTTTTCCAGCTCTAAAATATCCTTTTTATGAACTGGTGCCCAAAATTGTACTCTGTATTCCAAATGAGGGCGTACTAGAGATTTGTAAAGTGAAAGAATTATATTTGCTTCCCTGGCTTCTATACCCTTCTTAATACATGCTAATATTTTATTTGCCTTTGCACCTGCTGCTTGGCTTTGAGCACTGTTACCTCGGTGGTTGTCCACAAGCACTCCCAAATCCCTTTCAATATCTGGTATACCTAGATTTGCTCCATTAAGATTATAAATTGCATGGCTATTTTTCCTTCCCAGATGCATAACTTTAAATTTATTCATATTAAATCTCATCTGCCATTTAGATGCCCATTCCTCAATTTTATGTAAATCCCTTTGGAGGGAAAGCACATCATTATCTGGTTTAATTACCTTGCACAACTTCGTGTCATCAGCGAAAATGGAGACACCACACTCCAATCCTACCTCTAAGTCATTAATAAATATGTTAAAAAGGAGAGGACCTAATACTGAACCCTGAGGAACCCCACTTACCACATTAGTCCAATCGGAGTATGTTCCATTTACAACAACCCTTTGCTTCCTGTCTTTTAGCCAGCTCTCAATCCATGAGCAGATATTTACTGCAACTCCTGTATCTCTTAGTTTGCACAATAGTCTCCCATGTGGCACTGTATCAAAAGCCTTTGCAAAATCCCAAAAGACTACATGATACTAATGATCTTGGAGATGGCGTATCTGGCTCCAGGAGCTGGTGAGCCTGCAGTGGTGGGTTAGTTGTCGGAATAATTACTTTATTATGCAAGATAGTGGTACAATTTATTTTTTTTGCAAGTGGATTTTCCTTTTGCAAGTAAAGGTTGATACATTTCAGAGTGCACTAATTGTGCTCAGGTGAGAGGGGTGTGGCTTGACTGTGTTAAACTAGTATAAAGGTTTGTGAGCTGTTTGGGGCTGTTTATAAGTGGATTTTCCTTTTAACAAGTAAAGGCAGATAAACTGCAGAGTGCACAAATTATGCCCAGGTGAGAAGGCAGCAGTGAATATAAACAGGAGAAGGGGTGAACTTGTGAGCTTGCAAACATTTCTAGTATAAGTGCAATTCTAGTAAAAGGGTAAGAGTTTAAATAAAAAAAATAAAAAGAGGAAGTTAAAGAAAAGGAGAGGGCAGAGTTATAGTGCAAAGGGGGAAGAATACAAATATATATATATATATATATATATATATATATATATATATATATATATTATTTTTTTTACAAAACTTTATACAAATATATTATTTTATATTCTTTTTTTCCCCACTGAATTTTTGTAGACAATAAAAATAATTAAATCAAGAGTAGTTTGTTTAGGTGAACAACAATAATAAGAATCTCCTTATGTAGGTCTGGATTTACTATGTCATAGCTTCAATACCCACACATAAACATACATAAGGAATAACTTATGTGATCAGCAGTGTATAATATATCAGAAATAATATGTAGAGGAAAGAACAGACACCTTTAAATTCCAATCACAAGTTATAGACCCCCACAGCCATATATATTAGCATATTCTGCAAAAAAGAAACCCATTCTGTATATGTTAAAATATAACTTTTATTATATTTACAAAGATAAAAAATAATATGTATATACAATATAAATTAAAAGATTAGTGTCCAAATGGTATATCAAACTCGTAATAGCATCAATTAATGGATAAACCAAAATTATTAATATATCTGGATAAAATATCCTATAATCTACTAACCATTGCTATTAGTATATACCATTGGATAAAGGTCGCCCCAATTGAAATAATAATCTATAAATACAAAATAGTATAGTGATCAACTGAAAAAGTACAGAGAATCTATATACATGCAAGAAAGGACTTAAGTGGAGACAGAGGGGACACGAAATACTACCACTGTGGCCCTGTCTAAAGTTATATAGGGGATGTCCCTGTCATTAAATCTATGGGGACCCACTATTTATCCCCTATCCCTGTACAGAGTCAAATCCCTATACTGCATTGACTAAGACTAGTCCCCTCTGCTCCACTTACCTGTCAGTCCCACTTTCAGGCTTCCTATTCCCTGCACAAACAGTGCTGTTTCCATGGCAGCGTACAGCCGAGCCTCTGACGTCATCAACCGGCGACCAGCAAAAACAGCTGATCGACGCGAACGTTTGCGTCTTTCCGCTTCCTCCAGGAGTAGAGGGGACTAGTCTTAGTCAATGCAGTATAGGGATTTGACTCTGTACAGGGATAGGGGATAAATAGTGGGTCCCCATAGATTTAATGACAGGGACATCCCCTATATAACTTTAGACATTGCCACAGTGGTAGTATTTCGTGTCCCCTCTGTCTCCACTTAAGTCCTTTCTTGCATGTATATAGATTCTCTGTACTTTTTCAGTTGACCACTAAACAATTTTGTATTTATAGATTATTATTTCAATTGGGGCGACCTTTATCCAATGGTATATACTAATAGCAATGGGTAGTAGATTATAGGATATTTTATCCAGATATATTAATAATTTTGGTTTATCCATTAATTGATGCTATTACGAGTTTGATATACCATTTGGACACTAATCTTTTAATTTATATTGTATATACATATTATTTTTTATCTTTGTAAATATAATAAAAGTTATATTTTAACATATACAGAATGGGTTTCTTTTTTGCAGAATATGCTAATATATATGGCTGTGGGGGTCTATAACTTGTGATTGGAATTTAAAGGTGTCTGTTCTTTCCTCTACATATTATTTCTAAAAATAATAATTAGGAGTCAGTCCAGTGGCAACCTCACTCTGTGTACACCCTGTCATATTTATGCAATACTGGAACAGATGACCCAGGGTCCATACCTGTTAGAGCTGTTCCCTCTAACAGCCGGGAGAACAGTTCTACTGGAGGAGCGGGAGGGCAGAAAAGGGAGAGAAACAGACAGGTTTTGTGGTTAGGGGACTATTATTAGGAAGGTAGACAAGGTTATTTGTCACCCAGATCCCAGCAATCGAACAGTTTGCTGTCTCCCGGGTGCTCGGTTTTGTCATGTTGTGGATCGGGTAGACAAATTATTGCAAGAGGCTGGAAATGAACCGGCGGTCTTTGTACATATTGGTACCAATAACAAAGTTAGTGGAAGATGGAGTGTCCTAAAGAATGATTTTAGAGAACTTGGTAATAAGCTGAAGGCAAGGACCTCCATAGTAGTATTTTCTGAGATACTGCCAGTGACACGTGCTAGCCCATGGAGGCCAAAGGAGCTTAGGGAGGTTAATGCGTTGCTAAAGATGTGGTGCACTAAGAAGGGGTTTGGGTTTTTAGAACACTGGGCTGACTTCTCACTTGTGAGGATGGTAGAAAGGCTGGAGAAGCTTTTAAACTAGTAGGTGGGGAGGGACTAGATATAAGTAATGTGGTAGAAAGCATAAAAGGGTGTAAGGGATGTATTAACAACTCATAGGGGAGGAGATGGGGGAGGGGTAGTATAGTCACAAGGGAGGTAGTACTAAGTAACTCAAGTACAGTGGCAGGCACTTCAGAACTACAGACTCATAACATAAGGGGTATGCTTGCTAATGCCAGAAGCTTGCCAGAAAAATGGGAGAGTTAGAATTATTAGCAATTAATGAAAAATGGGATTTAATAGGCATTACCAAAACATGGTGGGATGAATCTCATGACTGGACTGTTAATCGGAATGGTTATAACCTATTTAGGAAAGATAGGGGCAATGGCAAAAGAGGTGGAGGGATTTGTCTGTATGTTAAGCCTATAGTCAGAGAACATATTTATGGCGGAACGAGTGATAAAGTTGAATGTTTCTAGGTAGAGTTAAAAAGCGGAGCAACAAATTCCAAATGAATATTAGTAGGGGTATGCTATAACCCCCAAATATAGCTGAAAGTGAGGAAATACAATTATTGTTATAGATTGGAAATGCAGCTAAGCATGGGCAAGTTCTAATAATGGGAGATTTTAATTACCCTGAAATAAACTGGATAAATGAGACCAGCAGTTCATCTAAGGGGAGCAGGTTCTTGAGTACACTCAGGAATCATTATCTGGCCCAGGTTATACAATTGCCTACTAGAAATGAAGCTATCTTAGATTTAGTTATTACAAAAAATATTGATATAGTATCAAATGATGAAATAGGGCAAACTTTGAGAAACGTTCTCATGGCAGCAG
This sequence comes from Discoglossus pictus, assembly GCA_027410445.1. Classification (NCBI taxonomy): domain Eukaryota; kingdom Metazoa; phylum Chordata; class Amphibia; order Anura; family Alytidae; genus Discoglossus; species Discoglossus pictus. Next base: position 178,285,993 of record CM050164.1, read on the forward strand.
TACAAATTATAGACTGGGACAGAGAACTAATAGGTAAAAATACTGAACATACATGGACAACATTTAAATCCTTACAAAATATACATACTTATCACCATATACCAAGTGGGAATAAAAGTAAAAGGAGTAAATCACATCCAATGTGGCTTAAGAATGATTTAAAGATCAAGATATGGAGTAAAAAACAGGCATTTTAATTATACAAACAAGAGGGGACAGAGACTGCTTTACGGGAGTACAAGGAAATCAACAAGGCTTGCAAAAGGGCTATTAGACTAAAATAGAAAATGAAAAATTAATTGCAAAAGAGAGCAAGACTAACCCTAAAATATTTTTTAAGTATATCAATGGGAAGAATGCGAGGAAGGAAGCTATAGGAACATTACAATGTGACACAGGTCGTCTCATAATTAGTGACCAGGAAAAGGCAGATGAGCTAAATAGGTTCTTTTCTTCGGTATACACAAGGGAGGTACCAGTGGTTGGGACACTGCAGCATAATGGACTACACTACCTTTGCCAAATAATTGGTTAGCACAGGAAGTAATCCAAAAGAGGTTGGAAAAAATAAATGTTAATAAAGCCCTGGGTCCTGATGGAATACATCCACGGGTACTGAGGGAACAGGTTTCTGTAATAGCCAAACAATTATATTTAATTTTTCTCCTAATTTACAGTGCATTATTGATTTTTTATTTGTATTTACATTGCTACGGACATGTCTTTATCTCCTTTTGGGGGTCCCATTTGATACACGTAGAATTTTCTTCTACATTTGCCTTTACGGGTGTGAAAACATTTGCAGGCTTGTGGAATTGTAGCATTTGAATATTGATTTGCGATGTTAGCGATCGTAACTCTTGCGGACAGGAAAGATCAAAGCCTTAGATTTGGTGTAAGTTCCGTTTTTTTTAACCGCAAGGATTTCAAACCCGTAACCCGTAGACAGCTTGCAAAAAGACGCCAATTGAAAAGCAAATAAGCTTACGACCTCCTTTACAGACGCCCGTAACTTTTGCTCAATTGAATGAGGCTCCTAGATTATAAGTTTGCAAGTTTTCAATCTTGCAAGGTGCTTTGGGGAAATCACTTTGGACAATGGAATCTAATCTCAAAGACAGGGCCCTCCATCCTTTGCAACATGATAATATTGCCATTGTTTTTTGCCTTGGTCGTAAACCATGTATAGCACTACAGAATATGTTGTCATGTTACAAATAAACAATTATAATAATATGTAACAGTGCTCAATGCCAAACAGCATCTTCAAAGAAGGGTATGGAAGCAAGGGAAGCAAATATACAATTCTGCCACTTCCTCATTTGGAATATGGAGTAGAATATTGTCCACCACTTGATAATAAGGACATTTTAAAGCTGGAAACAATACTTAGAAGTGTCACAAAACTAATAAGGGGAATGGATGGACTAAGCCATGAAGAAAGACTAACCAAATTAAACTTATGTTCTCTAGAAAAAGGTTGCTTATGTGGGGATATAATTAATTTATATAAATACATCCACGGTCAATATAAGGCTTTGTTCAGTGATTTTTTCATGCAAAGTGGTTTTCAGCTGACAATAGAACATCATTTGAGGTTAGAAGAAAATAGATTTTTCCTTTAAAAAAAAAGTGTTTTCATAGTAAGGATGGATAAACAGTGACATTCTCTACCAAAGGAGGTTGTGACCTGGATTTTATTTTAAAAAAGGGTTGTATATATTGTTGAATAAAAGGGGCATCCAGGGTTATCCTGGATAACTAGAGAAAGAGAAGTATTGTTCTAGAAATCTGACAATTGGAAATGTTTTAATAAGTTTATTTTTCTGTTTGCCTTCTTCTAGATCCAATCAAATTAACAATGAATCCACAAATTACAAATATCAGAGGAGCTATAAAGGTGTAACTTGATAAACTAAATTGTGTATTCCAACCTCAATTATTATGTAATTATGTATTGTTGTGGTTAACCATAGATGTAACTGTTCTCTCAGCTCTGTACCTAGCTCGGCTCGCCCAGGGAGCCGTATTTTGCTATATCATAGCCACAACAGCAATTTGCACAGGAGTTGCAGTAGAGTCTGCACAGGCCAGGCACAGGTGGATCAAGTGGCAAGTGTCCTATTCTTTTCAGTCCCTTAAAGCAACAGTACCCCTCAAATAGAATTTGTTCGTAACCAATAAATTGGGGAGAGAGAAAATATAGAGTCCCTCTTGGGTTTGTTACAAGCACTCCCCTCTGGCTTTGACTCTTTACTGGTCGTACTGTCATGACCTACCTTAGTAGGCTCTGAGAGCACCTTACCTTGTCTCGCCCATTGGCCTTGATACAAACTTTAGCTTGGGCAAATAGGCATTTGCCAGGACAAATAGTCAACAATGCATGCTATATGGAGTCAAAAAGGTAGACCCTCCTAACTGGTCTAAAAATGTGTCTGTTCTAGGGATATGCCTCAATAACCGTACAATCAGTTAATTTCTACACAGAACTTGGTTTTGCCGTTCTCTTTGGGAATAAGCATTACTGGAGACACCAATGAGCTATAGGAAGGTTCTATGACCCCTAAATCTAGCATCTCCTGCAAATAAATTCTGATGCTGGTTCTGAACTCAAGACCTATCAGAGTCTCCAATTTATCCAGGAATCTCAACACATATGGCACTACCGGGACCTCATCACTCTGATACTCCTCTTCTGAGAACTCCCTGAGTAGGTCCAGAGGGCCCCTGACCCAGCAACCATACAAAAGCTTGAACAAGAAAAACCAAGTCGATTGTTGGGGCACCTCCTTCTTGATGTAAATGGGGCAGTAGTTTTCAAGGTCCTATTGAACCATTTACAACGTTTGTTGGTGTCACCAAAGTTGATAAAAAGGTTCCACTACATATTATGTACCCTGCCATGCAATTAGGATATGACACAAATATTACAAAGTATAGAATAATATATATTCTTGAGTTCAATTATCAATTTATGGACAAGTATACACTTTATGCAGAACAGTGTTTATTCAAACAATAGCAAAACCAATAATTAACAATTGAATGAATCAACACTTGTTTCCAGGTAGATCACAAAATTAAATCAGTGAGAGGTTTATTAAAACCCTTATAATTAATTGGATAACAAACTATTTTAAAACATTCTATATTCTGTTATTTCACTATAGAAATCAATAAAACGTGTATAAAATTGTATCAAACTTGGATAAACTATCAGATGTCTATTCCACATAATATATTTCTTAGGAATATTCAGTGATATGGCATATTAATCTATGAAAGCAGTAAATAGCAAAATCAGGTATAAAAACCCATAAAGCAGTGAGAATATAGGAATATCCAGTAGTAAATAAAACTACTTAGGTTATATGGTAAATGCAAAATAGAGAAGATAGGTGGCTCTAAGTATAAATAAATACTGGGAAAGAAACAAGGGGTGCTACTTGAGGATATAATAAACTAAGTAACAAAAAAGAGAGAATAGAACAGTATCCTTTTGGGATTAAAGTGCACACCCTCTGCCCAAATAACAATATAGAGCAGCAGAGAACTCTAAAACTTAACATTTATTAGATGCCATTAAAACTTATATTGGTTAAAATATTGAAATTCTGACAAGATAAAGTAAGTAGGGTTGGTTGGAATAATTCTGGACTCATATGAGATTTGAGTTTGTAATAGGACTATTATAAGTACCAAGAATCCCTATATCTGCTTATTAACGTGTGATCCCCCAATTGTGAGGTAATGGTATAATACAAGTAAGCAGCAAAACCAAAAGTCAAAATGCTAGACTTCTGTGTTTGCACTTTCATATGTGTAGCACCTGTGAAAGTGTCTGGTGCTATAAATAAAAAATATAATAATATTGCATTTATATAAATATACCCTCATTGAGAATTGCACTGTGATAAAGTGCCTAGTGCTGACATTAATCAAATCGATGATAATTAATAATAGTAATTAATTAATAAATAATGATGTATAAAATTAGTGATAATCAATACAGTGAGCAATAAAGTGCAAGTGCCAAAGGAGGTAGAGGGATAGTGGTCAGTTGTATATTTTTAAAGAAAGAGTCCAGTGCTGGTATTCTATTATTATATTATTTGCCACTACTTGAACTTAGGAGCTAGGGTTATACTATCTGATACCAAGTTGCTTATACAGTATTCATTAGTGATTTGTAGATAGGTATCGATAGTCTTAATGCGATTTAAATAATATGGATGATAAATCCGTATAGTAGTGAAACGCCTGAGCCCCTATACTACCCGCGTGTCGCCCATGTGTCAGCGTGTGACGTCATGAGGCGGCTTCGCGGCGTAGTGCGTGCAACCCGACGCACGTTTCTGAAAATTTCATCATAGGTTATATGGTAGTTTAAGGCAAACTAAATCACTTTTGTATATAGGGATTAGAGTATTTAATAAGGGGTTGTATAACAGAATTGATTTAACTTAATTTATCACAGCAATCAGTCTGTTTTGATATTATTCACCCAAGTGGAAAACAATCAAGGTTTAAGGCTTATGTCTGGACCATGACTCCCAAAAGCCTATTTCAGGTTGTACCCACCCTATCAATTGCAACAAAAAAGATTGTATCATGACTATTTAAATTCTATTATAACATTTAATAATAGAGACTTGTAGCTATACTTTACTCAATATGAAGTTAGCAGGAAGAGCCTTGCTGGATAGGACTGCTCCTTAACTTGTTTAAAAGTAATATTTTTTTTAAATTCTTTTTAGAAAAAAATTGTAGGAAAGATAGATTTTGAGAAAAATCACAGAGGAATTACAAAAAAAGGCAGAAGTTTATGTCAGAGAGCTACAGAAAAAGCCTTGCGCCTCCTTTTTCCCTAATAGATAAATTATTTGCTTTTCACACACTACCTGTCACAGGGCTTATTTTAAAAAATTGCAATAGCCTCCTGTACATGTATAATTATAATGTATATACTGCATATGGGGGAATGGTGTTTGACGTACTGCCCGCAAGAGAGCAGTCTTGTTCCAGGTTTTAAAATGAATTATTATGGAATATATGTGACCTTTGGTCTAGATATTTCAACCACATATTTTGGGTTATTGAATTTACCAATGTGTGTTATCTCACACCTGTTTTGATAATGTGCGTTAAAACAATGAAAACAAGTGCATACGTTTGGACATTTTCTTTCTCAAAACAGTTCTGTGTTCTTTCTCAAGGCCTTCTCAGACGTGTGAAATAATTTGGTCTTGGCTCCAGTTCCACTTGATGGACTTATTTGTAAATTCAGAAATATTGGTATGTAAACGGAAAATGATTACAAGTATGGATGTGTTTTCATTGCTAACAACAAAACCAACAGACAGTCATATAAAGTAGACAACCTATATATGATATTTTTTATCTACAAATGTCACAACAACCCAGATTGGATAGAATCTCACTACGAAATCCAACCAACTTAAAAATGGTTATCAGGATATCTACAACCACTACCATAGTGATTTTAGAAAATACTACGGCCTCTGGGTACAGAGCAACATAATCTGGGGATGTACTGTTGCCACTGTCAATTGAGTTTAGCTAGGGTTCAACTATATCTATGTTCACATGCGGAAAAAAAATATCGATCACAGGTAGGGGATTTAGGGGCACCTTCAGGACTCCCAAACACTTGCCGAGCTGCTGGCAGGTGTTGCAGGTGTCATGGTCATGAGTGACATACAGAGACACCCCCGGCCAATAGAGAGCCTGAGTTAGGCATCAGCTATTGTGGTGATTCTCTAAGTGCACACTATATTGTGAGTGATTTGAACTCCCCATTCATTTTTTGTTATCTATCTGGGTGCGTGTTCTTCAGCAATCTGAGGTTGATGACATTGCATCCATTCCCTCATCACCATGGAGCAAAGTTTATAGAATCGCTCCAAGTTAATTAGCTGCTGGTTGTCCTCAAGATATCAGATGTCCCTCATCACCATGGAGCAAAGTTTATAGAATCGCTACAAGTTAATTAGCTGCTGGTTGTCCTCAAGATATCAGATGTCCCTTCCCACAGGCCTGACAGGTGTGCCATACTTCCATACCAGTTTTGAGAAATTGTCTCCAATTTCCCAGAACTGTCAGCGGTACATCTAGGAGATTATGGAGTATTGGTCCTAAAGGGCCCACTTCACAGCCTCATAATCTACAGCAAAGACCTGGATTATAGTCCTGTATGACACATTGGCACTGCCACTCAATAAACAATAGCACAAAGTCTTGCTGGTCGATATGATGTAACTCACACTGCCTCTCAAAGTCTTGAAGGTTCCCCAGAGGCTTCATTAAATATCTTGAAGCTAGCTCATGACAGTCTTGGCACCCTGTCCACTGCGCAACGACAACAATGCGCCGACAATAGTGCTCAATTACGCGCTGTTGAAAAGCGTCCGTCATATGCACGCCGTTAAAAGCGCACAAGGTTACAATGTGGGAGTACCCTAATGCCCTAAACCCTAAGGCTCCTAATCCTAACATTAATGCTAAAACCCCTCAGCCTAACCCCAACACCGCTAAACCTAACCCTAAGATTCCTAGATCTATCCCTAACCCTTAAACCCCTAAGCCTAACCTTAACCCTAAGACCCCTTACCATAAGACCCCTAAGCATAACCCCAACCCTAAAACCCCTAAGCCTAACCGTAACCCTAAGACCCCTAATACTAACCCTAACACCCCTAAGGCCACCTTACCTTAGTCCGGCATGCAGTTGCCCGGTGCGCAATTGTCGGGCACGCAGTTGGTGGGGCGTGCATTTATGACTGCACACTTTTCTCCTGTGCGCAAAGGACGGGTCACAGACAGTCTTAGTCAAATGAACAGCGCTGGATACTCTGTACCTCAGGCAGCTGGGAAAATACGAGAAACCAATTTGATTTCATGCCACATACAAATTTTCATTATGTCAGGCCCCCAATTTTTGTGTCAAATCATCCCTCAAGGTGACAATCCTGCTGCAATACTGCTGATTGACTTTCTCATTCTCAGTCAACTCCAGCAGGTCAAATCTCTCATCTTGAGGACTGGTCCAGAAAGGGTACCATCTAGGTCACTAAGAAGATTCTCTGCCGCATGTAGTTGTGGCAACTCCGGGACCATGGCAGCTCCAGTTTTGTGACCCACCATCTTAACTCTACTGTTCTTGATCTGTTCTTGCAGCTCTGCATATTGTTGTATTCAGCCATGTCTATACATTCGTCCATGCAGTGCTGAATCCCGCTGCTCTGCTGAATCCCATTGTGTGAGTGTGAAGAAGCGGAAAACAAACAATTGGACAACAGCTCAAAACTAATTTACTTTATTGAAACACACAAGCCCCCCTTCCAGGACTCATGGTGAGAGCGCATCAGCAATCATAATAACATGTGACGCCCCCTTCCACACACTATACCTACATAGACAATCTGCACCTACCATGGCAGCACAAGAGGAAGCCTACAGGCTAGGTTAATTGATGTTGAAATTCCCTTTGAAGTTGGGGTGTAGCAAAGTGCAAGGTCAAGATAAATTAAGGGCTCCCATATGAAGTATTGCCTAGAGGCCTCCTTGATGTATTGTTGTTGTTAACCTTAGATGTAATTAGTGTCTAGGATTAATTACCAAGCTCTGCTCGCCCAGGGAGCTTTATCTTGCTGTGTCACTGCCACAGCAGCACACTCATGGCAAGGTCTGGACAGGCCAGATACAAGTGGGTCCCGTGGCAGGTATCCGGTGTTGTTCAATTCCTTAAAGCAACAGTCAACCTCAAATAGTCCAAAAGTTTGAGAATAGGTCCATACCGAATAAATTGGGGGAGGGGAAAAAAATAAAGAGTACCTCTTAGTTGATGATCAATTTACTAAAACTGTTATCTATGAGCTTCATTCAGGTGGTCTACAAAGCAGCCTAAATTACAAAATAATATGAAATAAAATTAAGAATTTCCTAGATAGATTTCCTAGATGATCGTTAATAAGCACACACAGGGCCCTATTAAATTCCAAACCTGTAAACCCTTCCCACACCCGCGAGCTGTCAGTAAGCTGGAATAGATGTGGTCTGCTGTTACAATCCAATCCCGTAATTACAGAGTGCGACACAGGCCTCGGAGCCAATGAAAAATGGGATCCCAGAAAATTATTGACAGGAGGAGATAATAAAGCTGCGTTCCACACGCCCATACGTTGACTGTGTTGTAGACTCTTTCGAAGTAGCACGCAGGTCCCGGAGCTGGTGGTTGGTTCTAGAGAGAGAGAGAGAGAGTGAGTAGGAGAGTTTGCAAAGCAGGATCTTATGGTTTTATTCCTTTTCATTATTCTGAATAATATTTTACATTTATCCTTATTTTATTTTTGGGGTTGAAAAGGGCCTGATCCCAAGGGGGGTGGTAGTGGGGATGATTGACAGGCCCCAGGAACAGATCCCCGCCCACAGTCTCGAGGGCAAGAGGCAGGGGGCAGACACAGGTCCCCAAATTACTCCCCCCAGAAGATGGTGGCACTCCTGCGTGTGAGCCGTGAGTGGCCTGATATCCTGCCAGGGGTTAGGTAGTTAGGCCTGGGCATAAGGCCAAGGCATGGTAGGACGTAGGAACCGTGGTAACAGCAGGGGGCACAGCGGAAAGGGAAGTTAGGTCTGTGAAGCACAGATTCGATGACGTCAGGGTCCTGGTGAGGAGGAAGATGGCCAAGGAGATGCCGCAGCCTCAGCAACAAGTGGTGGCACCAGAGTGACTGTGACCTACAATGAGTGGGAGAGGGACCTTAAGGACCTACTGAGCCAGGTACTCGCTGCTGGAGTTTCAGGCCTGATGGCCCAGCAGAATCCAGTCTCCACGTCAGGTGAATATCACATACACCAACATGCCACCACATGTACATCACACACTACACATGTACAGAATGGCCAACAAGGACATTGACATGTCAGCCCCACGGAAATTACAAGGGATATATGGATCAGTCATTAAATCCATGAGGCTGACAAATCACTGTCTTCAGTGGGCACAACAACATTAATCAACCAATAGCCAGTCCATGTATGGGTGTGCCCACTGCAGCGTATGAATAAAGACCGCAGCCAGAATCAAGAGAGAGTTAGGAGCCAAGAACTATCAAGATCAAGAACTCAACACAGATCACAGCTAGCAAATGGTAGCTACTCAGAGTTGCACTCAAAGGGACAGTTACCTTACTCTAGGTGAGATTCATTGTGTGGAAGAGCACATGATTCTATATTAAAGTGATCTATTACTTTATTGTAATTTCAATAAGAACAGTTAAACATATGCAGTCTAAGGTTTGTCTACAGACACTGATTAACAGCCTCTTCCTGAACGTCCATTTCACATATTATGGTTTAACTGCTTACAAGAATGTAATCAGCCAGCAGTTAAACACTCAATTAACATGGAATCTTCTGTTCTGTCACACAATGAGGAGCACTGATAATGAGGTCAATGGCCCTGTAAGTGATCCATCTATGCTCAAGCCTAGATGTCAGTTAGTTAGAAAGGAACTTAATAACATGTTTTCTTCAACATCATTAACACATATCCCTTTCTTTTCTTCTTTCTCTTTTTCATCATCATGGAGGTCTGGGTCCACTGGTGAGCCAGAGGAGCGGCGGCGACTCCATCAGAGCAGGAGGACACAGAGCAAGCATCCCCCCAGCAGGATCCGGCACAGTGGGGAGGAGGGAACAGCACAAGCCCTGTGCCCTGGTGAGGAGGAGTAGGAGGAGGACTTCACCTGGGCAGTGGGGCCACTGGCAGGACTGTATGCCACTCCTGTGGCCTACGACCCCACTGCCCCCCTCCTCCCGCAGCTGCAGCCATCTCCATTTCTGAGTGTGCTCTGTGTATGAAATAAGACTTTGTTATACCGTTCTCACTGTGTCAGTGTGTTTCAATAGATGGGGTTTTGGGACATCTACATATAGTACATCACATTTGTGTCACATTCCTATATCAGTAAACTAATGAGCCCTGGTTACTATGCAATAGATTAATGCATATAATAATAATAATCATAATATCAATAATAATAGTAACATGATAAGATATCATCTAATCACATATAATAGTGAAGACGAATCGCAGTTTGACAACTATAAGCTATCGCAAAGCCCCACGCATCGGGGCGCGTGCACGAGCATTAAACTGCATTAGCCTGCATGCGCATTACGTGGTGTGAATCGCGCATGGCCATTGAGGGACATCATCCGCGCATGCGCATTGGCTGACAGGGGAGGGAGAGAAGAGGAAGAGACACAGGAGGGAGAGACACAGGGGAGTTTGAGGAGGGGGTAGAGACAGGGGAGTGAGAGGAGGGGGAAAGATACACAGGGGAGGGTGGAAAGACACAGGGTGGGACAGGGGGGAAGTAACACAGGGGAGGGGGAAGAGACATAGGGGAGGGAAACGGGTGGGGAAAGACACAGGAGGGAGAGACACAAGGGAGTTTGAGGAGGGGGGAGAGACAGGGGAGTGAGAGGAGGGGGAAAGATACACAGGGGAGGGAAATGATGGGAATAGACATGAGGGAGGGGGGGGAAGAGAAACAGGGGAGGGAGAAGGGGAGAGACAGGGGAGTGAGAGGAAGGGGAAGAGACACAGGGGAGGGAGAGGGGGAGAGACAGGGGAGTGAGAGGAAGGGGAAGAGACACAGGGGAGGGAGAGGAGAGGGGAAGATACATAGGGGAGGGGGGAAAGACACAGGGGAGGGAAATGGGGGGAAGAGACAACAGGGAGGAGGGAAGAGACACGTGGGGCAGGGGTGAAAGAGACACAGGGGAGGGGGAAGAGACACAGGAGAGGGAGAGTGGGGGAAAAAGACACAGGGGAGGGGGAAAGAGTCGCAGGGGAGGTGGAAAGAGATGCATGGGAGGGAGAAGGGGGAAAGAGGCACAGGAGGGAAAGAGACACAGGGAAGGGGGTTAGAGACACGGGAGGGAGGGGGTGTAAAAACATGGGGGGGGAGACACAAGGGAGGGAGAGGAGGGGGGAAATGAGAAACACGAGTGAGGAAGTAGACAGGGGGAGAGATTCGCAATAAGCGCCGAAGGCGCTCATTGCGAGGCCCATGATGAGCGCCAAAGGTGCTCATCGTTAGGCCAGTAAAGTAGAGGGGGGAGAGGCTCCCATTGTGTCACAAACAGCATTGCCAGGCTTCACTTTTTATTGCTATCATTTTTGACGTGCAAGTATGGCCACCATCAATAACGTGGGTCTTTCCAGGATGTGTGTAGCAGAGATTAGCCTAATGGAGGTGAGCTGGCTGCTACTCCATGTGCTTCTGCACAGCCTCCATGTGTATTTGCGGCCCTTCCTGATGGGTTAGAATAGATTAGTGTGGTATATGTTCCCCTTCTGCATCTCTGCCTTGTGGTGGTGAAAGCGCTTGTGTATTCACTGAAGCTGTGAGCTATGCCATGTAGGGTCACTCTAGGTGGGCAGGTCATAGCAGAGAGGCCAGACAAATCACAGTCCACTGGAGGAGGAACTGGCAACCCACTCCTATATCTTTGGCATGCAAACCTTGTGGAACAGCACAGGCAGAGACATAGCTAAATGAGCTGCAGTCCCTAGGGTCACAGAGAGTCGGACACAACGGAAGGACTGAACAACCAAATCTAAAATCTTCCCCTGGTACTTGACATATGTGATGTGGTGGTGTAATTTAGCCACTGTTTCTTTTCCCAATGTAGATGTGATGAGCATGATGTAATTATATGCAATTATATTTATATTTCAGGGTCCACATGAGAGCTTCTGTGAGTGAGAAAGGCTTAATATGGCAGGCAATTTCATGTTTTTTTTTTGCAATTTAATCAGGTAGTGTGTCTTTAATTGCTTTATGCATCTTGCAGAAAGGCTTTTCATATTGGCAGATGCATGACCTTTCCAACATATGATCAAATTTTTTTTTTTTTTTATGACAAATTCTTATTAGTGAATTGTTGTGCAATTAATTGTAATGCCTTTCATTGCTTTCCCCATATTTAAAAGTCCATTGGTGTGTTTATATTGTCTTTTACAGTGTGAAGAACTTGTCTGTAAACCCTTTGCGGGTCCTATTTGGAGGCTGTAACAATTTTGGCTCCATTTGTCGTTTCCAGGTTTGAACGCCAGTGTGTCTTTGTGGACTTGTAGAAATTTATAGCGATTTGCGATAGTAACATTTACGGGCTTGACAGATCAAAGGCTTAGCTGGGACAGAGTTCAGATTTTGACGTCCCATAGGCCAATTTAACAGCAGTAACTTTTGCAGGCTTCTTTACGGCTACGATTTCTAAAATCGTAGCAATTTAATGGGGCTCATAGTTTGGAATCACTACTTTAAAAGACCACTGCACATGTTTGTGATGAATGTAACAAACGAACACTGTTAATAGCTGTGTAAACCATGCACATAAAAATATTTTTAAAAGAAAATCTGAATTTTTTTAACACTCTGTATCAATAGAGGAATTAATTTTCCTGAGAGCTGGATCATGAGGGTGTGTGAGGCAGAATGCATGTACCTATTGTCTACTATAAAATATATGCTTCCATTGAAGTTGTTTTGTTATTGTGGTCCTCAAATACATATTGCAAATCTAATTTAGCTAAGTGATTATAGGTGTGGCATAATGACAGGTTGGCACATACAAACTGTTGATGTTTCCATGATGTGTGTTCTAGCTAGATCTAAATCCGTCTCTTGGATTACTCAATGTTAGTACACTCTGTCACTAACAAAAAAGTCATTAAAACCGATGAGAGAAGCAGCGTATTCAAAGCATTTTTTCACTAGAGCTCAATTTCAGATTTACAATAAATATACACATTGACATAATTATATTCCTGGAGAATTATGATGGCCCTTTAGCACTGCAATAAATTTTAGCATGAAACCTGTGTCAAAGAAGTGGGTTGCCCATCATATTCCTTTTATAAGGTTTTTCAATTAATGGGGACAGAGGTAGTTGCATCGGAAAATTCTATAGAGAAGTATTTTATATGACTAAAATACTGTGTTGAGCATTTTTATAGAAAACATACCTTTCAATGGTCTTATTTTCAGATTACCTATCTAGATTTGGGGATATAACTGCCTTACTGTAGATAAGTTATATGTTTCTTTCCCCCAGATAAAACTGAGTGGTTAGTTTGCATGGTAATAGAACCAAACATACCGTGTATTTTAAAGTTTCTAAAATATATATAGTTACAGTATATATTATTGCTCCTGCATGAAACCATCCTGAATATCTGCAGTGTTTATTGCTGTTAACTGTCTCTACTGATATAAATGAACACAGTGTTATTTTACCCTATATTATTTGTAAATGTAAATACAAATATTCCCAAGGTGTTATTCTACCCTCATCCGTTACACAGATAAATATTATTGGTATGTTGCACTACTATCCATTCTTTGTAAATATCTTTGTGCTCTATATATTACAGGGGTGCTGTTCTACACTTGGCCCCTATTCAGTTGAGCAATTGTTGGTTACTGGAGCCCGTAATGTAGCCCATAAACTAATTTGCAATTCAATTGGCGTCTTTTAGCTACTTGCAAACCATTTGCCGGTTACAGGCTGAAAATCCCTGCAGTTGTTCGAATCATAACTCCGACCCAGCTAAGCCTTTGACCTTTTAAAAATGCAAATGTTACAATCGCTAAAAACACAAATCGCTTTTCAATAGCTACAATTCCCCAAGGATGCAGTTGTCTTCAAAGCCGCAAACGGCAAATGTAGCCTAAAAATTTACAGATTCAAAATAGGACTCGCAAGGGCTTTAAAAGTCTTTACGCATTCTGCCGAAGAAGCAGAAGAACACCCCCCGCCCCTAAACTTGCCCCTGCTCCTAAAATAAACCCCCATGCTGCAGGGGTCCCATTCGGCATTTAAACATTTAAATCTCCCGCCGCTGATCCTTAACGGGCCTGCTGCACACAAAGAGTTATGGCAGTTCCGCGCATGCTTTGGTATAAAAAAAAGCATTTGAACATTCTGATTGGCTGAGATAGCTGTCAATCAGATTTTAGCCAATCTGAATGGGATACAGGTGTGAATCGAATTCTGGTTGGCTTAAATCAGGGGGTTATAGCGGTCAATAGGGTAGTATAGGGATTAATCGGATAGGGTAGGGGGTAGTTAATAGGATATGGTAGAATAGGGGTTAATTGGGTATGATAGGGTTAATTCGGTAGGATAGGAGGGTTTTAATGCTTAATAGGGTAGGATAAGGGTTAATAGGGGTTAATAGGGTAGGATAGGGGTTATTGGGATTAATAGGGAAGGGTAGGGGTTAATAGGGGCTAATAGGGTAAGCTATGAGTTATAGAGGTTAATAGGGTAAGATTGGGGTAATGGAGGTTAATAGGGTAGGACAGGGGTTAATAGGGTAGGATAGGGGGTTATAAGGAGTAATAGGGAAGGATACACTTAATAGTAAAGTGTAGTGATTATACTTCGTTTAATCCCGTGTCAGGGATTAGATTTAATG
>CM050164.1:178305507-178358007 GCA_027410445.1 Discoglossus pictus
ATACTGGTTGCTTGAATTCTATTTCCCTACTTATATATTAATTTTTGGCTTCGTTCAGTCTGTGACCTCTTGGACCTTAACATACCAGGCACATCTTTATGTCTATGGTCATGCTGATCCACTAGGTTTTCAAGGCAGAGATACTGGATTGGGTTGCCAGTTTATTCTACAGTAGGCCATAGCTCCTGGTATTCCTAGGTAGTCTCTCTTCAGTGTGATCTCTTGGTTCCCTGACTGGAATTGAACCCAGGTTGCAGTGGTGAAAGCACCAAATCCTAACCACTGGACCACCAGGGAACCCTTCCCTACTTACAGGGAGACAGAAATTGTCCAAACATTTGTAGTACTGTAAACAACAAAACTTTAAATAAGCACATTTACAATTAAGTTTTTTCACTAAAAATAATTTCTCATGACTGTAATATGTTTAGTTTTAATTAGAGTTCTGTAGTTTAATACTAATACTTCTAGCAATATTGGGTCCGATGTGAGCTGGTTTGTCATCATCAGAACCATTTTCAACAACTGCTATGTCTCTTTGTTTGATGTCCTTCCTCAGTTGTATGCCCTCCTGCATTGGACCAACGTCTCTTTCACATCTCTTATGTTAAACAGTCTTGCACATACTAGACTTTTATCTGTGTTTTTACTATAAGGCCTTCTTTTGTCTGCACAAATCTGCTCATTATTGGTCTAGGCTATAAATGACAGCCTCTGCAACTGGTACTGTGCTTTTTCTGTCCAGTGTCACTTTAAAGGACCACTGCAGTTCAAGAAGAAAGACATTTGTTTTTCAAGTATATATCAAACTAACAAGGGGCACTCGTAAGAAATCTTGAGCGTGAAAAGTAAATTCTTATGTAGCTATTACATTCCACCCACAGCAAATACCTATGTGTAAACTCTTACAAGTGATTGCTACATATGATATGTTCCCTGCTTTTATTGGAGATTTTACCCAAAGTGCTATTACATGACTCCTGCAAGAGTAAATAAACATACCATATTGTTGTAACAGTCTATAAGTGCTCGCAGTGAGACTAAACCACCCAAAACTTAACCTCCTTTGACAAAGACATCCTAGCGACGTAGAAACACATGTTTGGGGAGTATCTATAACGTAGGCGTGCATCCAGAGAAAGACTAGGAGAGCCTCACTCCGATAATTCCACTAGTTACTAGTATTATAGTACATTAAGCCACAGATCTGAGATTCCATATCCAATATAGAGCCACATGGAACATATAGAGAGATAGTGTTAGCCACAAAACAGTGAGCAAAGGAATTTATATACGGAAGACTGGGAAAACCATCAAACCAATATCATAAGCAGCAGAGGATAATGAAAAAAAAGAGTAAAGGGTTATAGATACTCATGTGTCCCAATAATGTAAATGTCTTTCTCAACATGATTTAGAACACAGAGATATGGAATAAATGAATACAAGCTAATGCAGTATTACAATTTAAAAAAAAGATAGCAATAGAAACGGACCAAATTAGCTCAGCATATAAACAACCTATAATGATAAGTGTTCAGTTCATGGTAGCAGTATAAAAGAAAAGTCATTTCATATGTAAAGGTGCTGCAAAAAGTGCAGCCTTCATACTCCGTATATATATATATATAAAAAGATACAATACACACAGAGACATAAAGGTTAAAATCAGAACTCTGGGAGAATTCAGTTTAAAAATAAGTACGCAGACCAAAATAACTGGCAACAGTTGCAATCCAAATATCAAACTTGGGAAACAAAATAACACAAGATTCCTTACAAATAGATTCCAAGTGTGGCTCTGGATGACAAGGTATAAACATGGAGATGTATCACTCAGATCAAATATACTTTAGTAGATCTGTAATACAGTCTGTTATTCAAAGGTTAAGAGACACTCCAATAAATACCTAAGAAATGTAGAATCACACTAATATCCTAAAAAATATAAGTGGGTATACCACCAATTTAGGAAACAAATTGAAATAGTGGCTACAAACCTTACCAAAAGGTATTTATCTGGATATTGTTTTAAATCAGTTTTTAACTTAAAGTCCTAAAAGCACTAACAAATACAATTTTGTAAAAATTCCCATATTTTTTCTCGAGTGCTCGTAGTGAGACTAAACCTCCCGCATAAGCCGATAAACCCCTTGCAAGAACACTTAAGGACCTTCAAATGTCCCAGTAAGAGAAAAAATAATGCTTAAAGAACAATTTTTCAGGACACTAACAACATTAAACGTACACCCTAAAGCACAAAAACAAGCCTTTCTAATGAGTAACCCAGCTATATTTGAAATTAATTAGTTGATTGTTCTTTAGTGTTGTCAAATATCTGCTCACACAGCCAACTAGTGCTAAATCACACTTGAGTAATACATACACCCAGGCGTTAAGCCCTATCCACCTGCCACCAATCCACCTGTGTATCCCCTTCCATTTAATACCATGTAGGAATGTAGAAATGAATTTATAATATGATGTATCTGAACTGCAATGTTCATGTGCAAGAATAATAAACCACATCCAGTAACCTTGTAACCATAACCTGAAACCCCTAACCACTTACCCGGCATGCTAGGCTCGTGTCCCTAGATTTGTCGGGGGCGCGCTTACAGAAATGCGCACATAAAACAGGATAAATCCAATTTACTGTCTAGCCTCTGGTAAGAGAACAGATTTGCACAACTATTTTATTGCATTTACACAATTTGTATGCTATATGAATACAATATAAAACTGTGTAAAAGTACAAAGATTTTTTGGAAGAACCTTGCTTTAACCAAACAACTTGACTTTGTATAATACCAAAAAAAGGAGACTGATACATCAAACAAGTATTTGATTTCATTTTATCTGCATCTTCTCCCTTTTGGGGAACCCCAAGTTGGGCAAGATTTAATATCTCATGTTTCATCCTTGAAGAAACATGAGGAAGGTCAATTAACCTCCTCAATAATCTTACTCTTTTTGGGGTTTAAATTTTCCTTTAAAACATGTTTTGCACATATTTCACTACAGCCACTCTATTTTTAAGGAGAATCAAGTGAGTTTGGCACTTGTGGACCCCTACCTTGTTGTGGTGAAGGGGTTTGTGTACATCAATGAAGCTGTGAGTTACACCATGTAGGGTCAACCAAGATGGGCAGGGCATAGCAGAGATGTCAGACAAATTGCAGTCCACTGGAAAAGTCACTGGCAACCCACTCTAGTATCTTTGTCAAGAAAACCTTTTGTATATAGGGTCACAGAGTGTCAGACATGACTGAATGAGCGAACAAAAACAAAATGAGTTTGACTGCAGACAAAATGGCCTTAGTTATGTGCCTCAAATCTAGCATCATTATTAGTTTGAGAAATACAGAGCTACAGTGTTGCACTGGAATATCGTCAGAGACAGAGGAAAATACAATAACTCATAAAACAAATAAATTCAGTAATAATAATTCTAATGCATCTTTGGACATTTTCTCAGTGGGAGCTTTAAATCAGATGATAATTGGAGTTGTGTTAAATTATATCTAGATACAGTGGCGATGAAAATCTTGACAATAGCTCAGATTGTTCATGAATTATGAATTACTCAGTCTATAAAAAGTAATTCAACCTCATGGATCAGTGCAAGTGCTTCATGAAACCGCATCACTGCCCTTGCCAATCTACTGCTGGAAGGAGTTTCACCTTGTCAGTCAATTTTAGCACATTTTGTGTAGAATATACAAAAAAAAAAACACCACCATAAGAGGGAGAAGGATAATAAACCAATAACATTACAAATTATTAATATTTAAATATATACAAATCAGTAGATGAATATCACTCAGTGGCAAAAACGAGATAGTTGTTGTAATGGAACAAGACGCCACCAAATACTGTCACATAGATTATGTAATGCCTTTTTGTCTTTCGCAGAAAAGTATCTAGAATAGAGAAATCTACATACTAAAGAAAAACAAACTGCATTTAAAATGTTGTGACGATTGGCTTGGATCCTCCTGGGCACAACTGAAAACCTCCCCCTGTTTATCTTTCCAGTCCATAACAAAAAAACTGGATATTTGAATA
This sequence comes from Discoglossus pictus, assembly GCA_027410445.1. NCBI lineage: Eukaryota > Metazoa > Chordata > Amphibia > Anura > Alytidae > Discoglossus > Discoglossus pictus. The sequence goes on from CM050164.1 coordinate 178,309,576, forward strand.
ATGGACTGTACATCTTGATAAACAACCTGCCTGATGGGATAATCTAGCTGTGGATGGGAAAATCAAATATGTTAAGTGAGTTAACTTGTTTAGAAGGGAACTTTGAATGTTTTTAAGATTATAATGTAAATACCAGCCCAACCTGTGATGCGATTAACTTCCACACCCCTCAGGTAGAACAATGAGGTACGGCAGAATGCTTGTTGAATCAACTGATTAAAGAAAGATAATTTAATCATGTTTATGGGTTGAACCAAAGTTATGTTCTGTTTGTCTATAAATGTTCTGTTGAAACAGAACATATGTGTCTGAATCCTCAGAAATACAAGAAAAGGGGACTATTATAAGGTTCTGCTGGGAAGAATATATGCCTGAGCACTGCGGCTGTTCTCTGGGAGGACAAGATGATTCCTCAAATAGTTCCAGTGATTCAGTGTCCTGTGTCCCAGCCCCTGTCCAACATCATCCAGGAGATTGAGTTCTACATACCCAGAAATACAGCCTAACCCCTAGGAGATCCAGAGCATTGCTGGTACCGTTAGCTGGGTTCTGTTGACTGGGGAGCAAGCCACCCGAATCAGCTGACTGGCTACTCCTGAAAGGTCCATGTGCAGATACCCCTTAGTGAGAGGATCCTTGCTGATGCCGGTTCTTCTCTCCAAGCCATTCCAATCAGTCCTAAATAGTGCTTCACACAAGTTATATACTGTTTGTAAGCCATTAAAATGGACCATCATGGCATGTGACAAATAACCCTATGCTATAGGGGTTCTTTAAGGACCCCCATGGTATATGAAAAAGAAGCCCTAATACCAAAGGAGTGTATATACAACCCCATAATACTTAAAATGAAGTATTGTTTTATAGAACAACTGAATTTTTAGGTGGGGGTCCTTATAGGGGTTAATATATATATATTAGTTACATAGTTACATAGTTACATTGTAATTAAGGTTGAAAAAAGACTTTCAGTCCATCAAGTTCAACCTGTTAAGATCTCCTCTGATCTGCAATATGCGGATTAGTTATTAATTAAATTATTGATTAAATAATTATTAATAGTATAGTATTGGAGAATGAATAAAGAGTTAGTCCATCAAGTTCAACCTTTTTAGATCTCTATTGATCTTTTTAATTTGGACTATTTATTATTATTGTTAATTGTTAATTATTGTTAACTGATCCAGAGGAAGGCAAACATAAAAAAAAAAAACATTGAAACTTTGCCAATTGTCTCATAAGGGGAAAAAAAAGCAAAATTCCTTCCTGACCCCAGAAACTGGCGATCAAATTTCTCCCTGGATCAATATTCCTTGCTAGTTATCTAGGATAGCCTTGAATGCCCTCTTTATTCAGAAATATATCTAACCCCTTTTTGAAGTTGTCTATCGAATTCGCTGTCACCACCTCCTTTGGTAGAGAATTCCACAGTTTAACCACCCTAACTGTGAAGAACCCTTTTCTTTGTTTTAGGTGAAATCTTTTTTCCTCTAACCTCAACGGATGTCCTCTTGTCAGTTGAAAATCTCTTGCTACAAAAAGTTCACTTGACAAAGCCTTATATTGACCCTGGATGTATTTAAATAACGTAATCATATCTCCTCTTAGACGCCTTTTTTCTAGCGAAAATAAGTTTAATTTTGCTAGTCTTTCTTCATAACTTAGCCCCTCCATTCCCCTTATTAGTTTTGTAGCCCTTCTCTGTACTTTTTCCAGCTCTAAAATGTCTTTTTTGTGAGGTGGTGCCCAAAATTGTACTCCATATTCCAAATGAGGGCGTACTAGAGGTTTGTATAGTGGCAGAATTATATCTTCTTCCCTGGCTTCTATACCCTTCCTAATACATGCTAATATTTTATTTGCCTTTGCAGCCGCTGCTTGGCTTTGAGCGCTGTTACCTAGGTGGTTGTCCACTAGTACTCCCAAATCCCTTTCAATATCTGATACCCCTAGATTTGCTCCATTAAGATTATAGATTGCTTGGCTATTGTTCCTTCCCAAATGCATAACCTTACATTTATTTGTATTAAATCTCATCTGCCATTTAGCCGCCCATTTCTCTAATTTATGCAAATCCTTTTGTAGGGAAAGTACATCATTATCTGATTTTATTACCTTGCACAACTTAGTGTCATCAGCGAAAATGGAGACACTACATTCGAGTCCTACTTCAATGTCATTAATAAATATGTTAAAAAGGAGAGGACCCAATACTGAGCCCTGAGGAACCCCACTTATCACATTAGACCAATCGGAGTATGTTCCATTTACAACAACCCTTTGCTTCCTGTCTTTTAGCCAGCTCTCGATCCATGAGCAGATATTTACTGCAATTCTTGTATCCCTTAGTTTGCTCACTAGTCTTCCATGTGGCACTGTATCAAATGCCTTTGAAAAATCTAAAAACTGAGTTGCCCTGATCCAAGTTCCTACTAACCTCCTCATAAAAACTAATTAGATTGGTCTGACACGACCTTTCCTTCATAAATCCATGTTGACTGCTACCTATGATCCTGTTCAAATAGACATATTCTTGTATTCTGTCCCTTATTAACCCTTCTAAAAGCTTCCCAACTACAGAAGTGAGGCTCACTGGTCTATAATTCCCCGGATATGCTCTAGATCCCTTCTTAAATATAGGTATCACCTCTGCTTTTCTCCAGTCATCTGGTAGAGACCCTGTAGTGAGCGAGTCTTTAAAGATTAGATATAATGGTTTGGCTATTACAGAACCCAGCTCCCTCAGTACCCTTGGATGTATTCCATCAGGACCTGGGGCTTTATTAACATTTATTTTCTCCAACCTCTTTTGTATTTCTTCCTGCGTTAACCAATTATTTAGTGAAGGTAGTGTAGCCCCATTATGTTGCAGTGTCCCAACCACTGGTACCTCCCTTGTGTAAACCGACGAAAAGAACCTATTTAGCTCATCTGCCTTTTCCTGGTCACTAATTATCAGATGGCCTGTGTCACATTGTAATGGTCCTATCGATTCCTTCCTGGCCTTCTTCCCATTAATATATTTATAAAATATTTTAGGGTTAGTCTTACTTTCCATTGCAACTGACTTCTCATTTTCTATTTTAGCCAGTCTAATAGCCCTTTTGCAAGCCTTGTTGATTTCCTTATAGTCACATAAAGATGCCTCTGTTCCCACCTTCTTGTATAATTTAAATGCATATTTCTTTTTCCTCATCATGATCTTTAAGTCATTGTTAAGCCACATGGGATGTGATTTACTCCTATTTATTTTATTTCCACATGGTACATGCTGATGAGTATGTTTATTTAGTAAGGATTTGAATGTTGTCCATTTATTTTCAGTATTCTTCCCTGTAAGTTCTTTGTCCCAGTCTATATGTTGTATTGCTGCCCGTAGCCCATTAAAGTTAGCCCTTTTAAAATTTAGAGTTTTTGTTGGCCCCTTAAAACTCTGTTTTTTGTATTCAATCTCAAATGAGACTGTGTTGTGATCACTGTTCCCCAAGGGTTCCCCTATTTTTACATTTGATATTATATCAATATTACTTGTGATGACTAAATCCAAGATGGCCCCATTTCTAGTAGGTTCTTGTATTACCTGGGCTAGATAATGATCCCTGAGTGTACTCAAGAACCTGCTCCCCTTAGCTGAGCTGCTGGTCTCGTTTATCCAGTTTATATCAGGGTAATTAAAGTCTCCCATTATTAGAACTTGCCCATGCTTAGCTGCATTTCCAATCTGTAACAATAATTGTATTTCCTCACTTTCAGCTATATTTGGGGGTTTATAGCATACTCCCACCAATATGCATTTAGAATTAGCTCCTCCACTATTTAGCTCAACCCACAAGGATTCAATGATGCCGTTAGTGCCAGCATAAATATCTTCTCTAACTATAGGCTTAAATTCAGGCTTAACATAAAGACAGATCCCTCCTCCTCTTTTACCATTTCCCCTATCTTTCCTAAATAGGTTATAACCATCCAGATTAACAGTCCAGTCATGAGATTCATCCCACCGTGTTTCCGTAATGCCTATTAAGCCCCATTTTTCTTGTACTGCTAATATTTCTAGCTCATCCATTTTCCCAGGCAAACTTCTTGCGTTTGCAATCATACACTTTATGTTGCTATGGCTCTGCTGATGTGAAGTGCCTGCCACTGTATTTGAGGCCCCTATTAATATCTCCCTACTTTCTATTGTAACCCTCCCCCCTTCTCCTCCCCCATGGGTAAATAATTCATCCCTTTCCCTCTCTACCCTATTTACCCCAATACTTCTATATAGTCCCTCCCCCCCACCTACAAGTTTAAAAACTCCCCCAGCCGTTCTACCATCCTATTCCCTAGCACAAAAGCGCCCTCATCATTAAGGTGCAATCCATCCCTGCTATAGAGATTGTACCCAAGTGAGAAGTCAGCCCAGTGCTCTAAAAACCCAAAACCCTCTGCACTGCACCACTTTTTTAGCCACGCATTAACCTCCCTAAGCTCCTTCTGCCTCCCTGGGCTAGCACGTGGCACTGGTAGTATCTCAGAAAATACTACCTTGGAGGTCCTTGCTTTAAGCTTATTCCCTAATTCTCTAAAATCATTCTTTAGGACGCTCCATCTTCCACTAACTTTGTCATTGGTACCAATGTGTACCAAGACCGCCGGTTTATTACCAGCCCCTCCCAATAATTTATCCACCCGATCCACAACATGCCGAACCCGAGCACCCGGGAGACAGCAAACTGTTCGATTGCTGGGATCTGGGTGACAAATTACCCTGTCTACCATCCTAATAATAGAGTCCCCTACCACCAAAACATGTCTGTTGCTCTGCCTATTCTGCCCTCCCTCTTCTCCAGTAGAGCTGTTCGCCCGGCTGTTAGAGGGAACAGCTCTATCTGGCATTGCCATTCCTGAATGGACATCGCCAACAGTTTTACTCAATCTGGCAAATCTGTTGTTGTTTGCCAACTCAGAACTGGCCTGCCTCCTCCTGTACCCTCTGATTCCCCTTCTAACTGTAACCCAGCTACCTCCCTGGCCATCCTCACTAGCCCCAGCTCCTCCCTCCATACTAGGCCCAGCTAAACTGTGCTCCGTGAGCACCAACTCCCTTTCCAGTGGAGCAATATCACTAAGTGCTGCAATTCTCCTCTCCAGATCTTCAATTTGAGCTTCCAAAGAGGCAACATGCTCACACCTGTCACAGAGGTATGGACCCTGGATCATCTGTTCCAGTAGTGCATACATTTGACAGGATGTACACTGAATAAGGTTGCCACTGGACTGACTCATAATTATTATTATTGTCTACGAAATTTCAGTGGGAAAAATAAAGAATATAATATATTTATATAAAGTTTTCCTCCTTTGCACTATAAATCTGCCCCCCTTTTCTTTGAAGGCCCTTCTTTTATTTAAACTCCTAGGCTTTTACTAGAATTGCACTTGATACTGAAAATGTTCGCAAGCTCACAAGTTCCCCTTCTCCGGTTTCTATTAATTTCTGCCTTCTCACCTGAGCACAATTAGTGCACTCTGCAATTTATCAGCCTTTACTTGTAAGGTAAATCCACTTGTAAACAGGCCCCAGACCAGCTCCCAAACCTTTTATACAAGTTTAACAGTCAAGCCACACCCCTCTCACCTGGGCACAATTAGTGCACTCTGCAGTTTATTAGCCTTTACTTTTTAAGGTGAATCCACTTGTAAAACAGGATATATATATTTTGCCATGAGGTCCGCTAGGGACCCCCTGTGGAAGGAGTTAAATTATAGGTGCCATGGACCTCAGTAGTACGGGGTGAATAGGCGCCACAGTGGTTTAAATAGAACCCCATGGTCTATTCCCGCCCATGGTGGAAGGAATCTCCAGTGGGTTCATCCAGCGGATGGGAGGAGAGAATCCCCAGGGGTACCCTGCGCTTATAGGACTGATCTTTCGTTGTGAACAGCTACGTATCCAATTGGAATAAGCCCTTATGTCCCTTGATTCCACCTCTACCCCAACGCAGAGGCAATTTTCTCTAAGGCCAAAACATTCACAGCTATGCTTGGATATTTTAAAGAAGTTTTGGACACCAAACCCCCCCCCCCCCCCACATAATTTTTAGCTGGATTATGGTACTTAACAGTCAGCATTTAAGTCTACCCATCACCTTGATTGTAAACATATTAATGAGTTTGCATCTTTTGAGATGACACCTAGGAAGCAAGCATTTTAAATTTTGAGATGGTCCCTGAAAGATTTAAAATGATTTCCTATGGTAGCAATGCATTTCAATGGCCATTCAATGTTATTTTTAGTACATCTCCATAGACCCATATTCACACAATATAATACATTTGATGGAAGATTTCGACTCTCCAGCGAATCAAATACACATAGTTGTACATCAACAAACACTGCAAATACCATCAAAGAATGAAGGGCTACATTTTAATGTCATTAATTAGAAACCAATGACATGCAGAAACTGGAACAGCCAATAATCATCCTTTGTTTGCCCATGCTCACCATCCCAAAATAAAATTAATCACATTGCACTACTTGAACAGAATATTGATTTATTTTATATAAAATCTATATAATCCCTGTCCTTTATGCTTTAAATAAAACTGTGACTGGAAATAAGAGGCAGAAATCATGAATGCTGTAAATAAACCTTTATTATATAAACTCTTGTGAGAAAATTCGATAGCTGTGTGAAAAAGTTACTTAACAATTCTAGTAGCGCATCAAGAGCAAGGGCCCCAGGAAATGGGCTTAAAACTAAGCTCTGATTGGCTGCCATATGGAATGTTACATTATTAGAGTGCTCATGTGGCAAGATCATGAAATGTGTATGTTTATTTAAAAACATATGGAGATTAAACACACAGATGTGCCTACAAGTTGTGGGCGTTAAAATGTGAGTGTACAAGATTTTTTTAAATGTATAAATATGTATGTTAGATTGTAATTAGATGCATCGGTTATATATATATATATATATATATATATATATATATATATATATATATATATATATATATATATATATATATATAATATCTCATTGTATGTAAATAATAAAAGCTTCAGTTAGTCGTAGTTAGCACTGGTGTAAACAGGAACGAGTGGTGTCTGCTAGCGCCCATCTGTTTTTTGGCTTGTCCAAGGTTGTGATGGTATTAAGAATAACAGGCAAGTGTCAAACACAAAGCTGCGATTTGCTTGCTTAATATACAAAGAGATTGCAGCGTTGTCACTCTGTGTGGGCCAAAGCACCAGCCCCCTGCCCAAATCCGAAACCTTTTGGGCCAAAGTTCTTAGCATAGCATCCTGCAGGAAAAAAAAAAAAAAAAGACTTTGCATTTTTAGAAAGTATTATTTACTGCAGGAATACATTTTCATTTATCAAAGAGTTCTGTAATTTACTCCCCCAGGAGAGTGTTCCTTGAAAAAAAAAAAAAAAATGAACTGTCTGTTGCAGATAATTTGGCATCTACAGCTGCCAGATCTAACGTTATGTAGATAGAAACCTCCTGTTCAATCAATAGAAAGACAGAATATATAACATTTACAATTATTCATTACTGCATGGACCCCTTTTATATGCAGAGTTTTTACACAGGATGGTGTGTTCTGATTACCTGAAACCAAAATGCTAGATCCCTTAGCAATATAATTATATATTTTAGAATTTGTATTTTATTTGGCATATTTACACATTATTCAAAATGACATATATAAAATATTTGATCAGTTATTTAATGACAAAAATAAATGGTAACATTCTGGCTTAAAACAAGTAGGACAGACATCTGTGTGTGTGACTTGGTACATACCTTTGCAGTATACCTCTCCATCTTTATCAGCCAGCGTTGTAGACTCCAGACCTTTGCCACATTTTGCACAACGGAAACAGGCCTTGTGCCAGGACTGAAAGATAGATAAATATTTATCCCTGTAGATCCATTGTTTTATATAAATTGTGCTACAGCGCACTCCAACCCGCACTGCAGTCTGGCCTTTCGCTTCAAGAACTGGAAAACGCTAGGGAAGTGAGGAGAGCAAAACAAAACCTGCTGGTATCGGACTTCTTCAGAGATATTATCTTTATAGTATCCCTGATGAAGTGCAATCTGGGAAAAACATGTTGGATGTTAAACCTTCTCTATGCGGTGTAGCATTGGATCTATTATGCAACTGGGCTTTTAGACATTTTGTAAGTAGCTTTTTACCTTGCGTGAAATAGATTTTTTTTAAATGAATACACCAGCAGGTCTTGTTTTGCTCTCCTCCCCACTCTTGTTTCCGACAATAAAATTACCAGTAAATGTTATTAAAAGGAAAACATTTTAAATCTCTGGAAGTTAATTTTTACCCACTTAGTCAACATAGAAGGGACAGCAGATGGAAATTAACTGGAACATCTAGTCTGCTCATTCTATCTACATAAGAATCTTGGCCTTAAAAAGGAACACTGGCACCCAACAAGTTTGCTTAAAAAGAGAAAACTCAAAAAAAAAAAAAAATTATAGAAATATATATATATAAATTTATTGATTTATTTTTTTTAAATACAAGTTTCCTCTACAATAAAGAACGCCTGGCTCATTACACTAGTTTGTGATCAGATGGTCCTTTCGCATTATGAATCCACAAAGTCTGAACCCTACAGTTGAGAAAAAAAGTTATTCCCCCTTCCAACGTGGCGCATAAGTCGCGCCAACAGTAGAGGCCTTGAGCTATGAGGGACGCCCAAAGCCCTAGTGCCTGCGCCGAACATAGCGATGGCATCGCTGTCGATTCAGCACCGTAGAGTTACACCACGTCGGAGGGGGTGCTGTGGAGCAGAGTTCAGACGGTGCAGATTCATAATGCAAAAGGTCCGATCAGAGTACTAGATGAGGGTTGTGAAGGGATCTATCTATATTATAACCTTATGGTGGCACTATTTTTGCCATTACAGAGACAGGTTAGCAGAGATTAATCCTAAGCAGTTCATTCAAAGCAGCCAGTTAGTATTTGGGAGCCACTCATTTGCATAAGAATACAGCAGCAACAATGCAGTTTATTTTAGGAATAATTCACTTTAGGATCAAATTGCTAGTACAATGCATAGCAGGTTTTCTGTGCACTTTAAGACAAACAAAGAAGAAAACAAAACAAAGTCCACCGATAAATCACAATGACAGCCTTATGCATATACAACATTCTTAAAATCCTTTGCTGTAAGTGACCCACATCTGATGAAAAAGTTGTTCTTACCCAGTGTGAAGGCACAAGGTAGCCCTCCAAAAAGTCAACACAGCTAGTAAAGAATGTGTTATAAGACCAAGCTATAACCCAAAGAGGCTAGACTTGCAGCCCCTTGATCATCCCCAGGTGGGCTGGTAATCAGACATGGCCATTACACTAAACATGCCAGCAACCAAATTCACATCCAGAAGTTTATTTTAACTTAAGCCCATTGTGAGCAAACTGAAGTTTGTGTATTCTCTGTTAATGTTTAACAGTTCTCTGTGCAATAAATATTTGCTCTTGGAAACTAGTTTTGCAGGCCGTTGTCCTTTTGCTGTGGGAGTAGTGACCAAAGACATTTTTTTGAGACTTCATATGCAGTGGGCTTATGATCTTGTTTGCTGAGAAGTGTAATTGGTGTGAACCTTTGCTTGGGTGGTTCAGTGGAACAGGCTCCGTGACACAGTTTTTAAGGTTATAATATTTGAGAACAGGGGATCAAATCATTTTGGTTTACTAAACCATGTTTACACAGGAATAGTCTTAATATCTGGACTAGTTCTGGCTCTCTTCAGTGGCACTTTAAATTACAAGTTCATCATCAGGCTTGATTTGAGACCAATTGTGAAAGAGGAGTGAGTATTATTGATTATGTAGTATGATTCATAATATCCAGGGACAGAAATGTTACTTGAAGAAAAAATAAAATCTAAAAAGTTTAAGGGCCACTCTAATCCAACTTTCCTAGCATGCATTTAATAGAAAGTGTTTTAAGCATTACAAAATGTATTTTGTAAAACAAATAATTGAATTTATAGTGTAGAAAACAATTCCTTAAATATAGACAGTGTGGAGTGGTTTTCTCCTCCTCTGTCCTCATAAGTTACATTAAACAGAATGGCAGAGAGTATTATGAACATCTGAATTGCAGTATATTTAGTTTTGTTCCCAATGGAGATCAGATAAGAAACCACAACTAACAAACTCACTGGTAAGATAAATATGGATCAAAACATGTTTTTTTTTCCTATTTTTCATAAATTAATATGCTATTTTCCATGTGGGAAGAAAAATGAATATATAATACATGCTCTCTTAAATGTCAGTCTTCCTCTGGCCTGCTAAATAATCACATCATTGTCTACTCAATACCCTCTTCCTCTCTAAATGTACTCACATTTCCTCCTCCAATTACTTTTTCAGCAGCATATACAGATTTTCCACAGCGAGGGCACACGTCAGATGCTCCAAATTTCTGAGCAAACTTGGAGGCATTGGGATTATTTGTAGGCTGGTGGCCTGGAGCCCTACGAAGCAGAGAAGAAGATAAGATAAGGTTAAAGAATAGTTATTGGGACTAAGGAGGAAGAAATAGTGAAGACATGAGCCATTACAATTTGGAGTAATACAAAAAGTGCCACGTATACTAAGGTGAGAGGAAGCTCTCCAAATGTCTATTCTTTGAGATGGAGCTCCTGATGCACAGTCATCACCGAATATCAGAAAAGAAAAAAGTGTATGTACAGCAGATCTACTAAACACTTACTCCTCATGGCGAATGCCAAGTCCTTCTCCCCGATCCATGCTCAGGGTACCGGCTCCCTGTCCAAACCCGTAGCCCTTGGGACCATATTTCTTGCCATAGCAGGACTTGCAATAAATTTCCTCGCCATGAACTGCCACTGTAGTGCTATCCAGATTCTTCTTACACACCACTGCAGGGAGTGAGGGGAGACATGAAGGTCTGGTACACACAGCATGGTGTATCTAGGAATATTTGCTACCTGTACAACTAATGAAGGAAAGGTAGTGCAATATAATCCTCCTACATTTTAAACAGAAATTAGTGTGTGTGTGTGTGGGGGGGGCAGGAGAATTGTTAAACCAGAAGTCAACAAAGTTATACACACTCTTCATGTTGTTTTAAGTACATCTAAATTATTGCATATTCCGAAAGAAACAATGTTTGCTGAATTAGCTGGAATATAAACTAAATAATATGAGGTTCTAATTGAACTTAAAATGGAATATAGCCAACTTTATGAACCCTAAACTATATAGATCCGTAAGTTTGCAAGTTTTCAATCTTGTGTCAGGCCTTGGAAACAAGCTCTATGTACATTTGATTTTATGCTCAAAAACAGGGCCCTCCATTCTTTACAAGGTGTTTAATTTGTTTTCTGCTATGTACTCAACCCCTGTACAGCGCTACGGAATATGTTGGCGCGATATAAATAAAGATAATAATAATAGTAACAATTAGTGTTACATAGAAACAGGTTGAAAGAGACTGCAATACACAGCTGTTTTAGGCACATCCCATTGAAATAATAATACAAAAAAAAAATGGCAATATATTATACAGTGGGGGCAAAAAGTATTTGATCCCCTGATGATTTTGAACGTTTGTCTACTGACAAAGAAATGATCAGTCTATAATTTTAATGGTAGGTGTTAACAGTGAGAGACAGAATAACAAAAAACAAAACACATTTCAAAAAAGTTATAAATTGATTTGTAGGTCAGTGAGGGAAATAAGTATTTGACCCCTTCAACTTAGTACTTGGCGGCAAAACCCCTGTTGGCAATCACAGAAGTCAGACATTTCTTGTACTTGGCCACTAGGTTTGCACACTTCTCAGGAGGGATTTTGTCCCGCTCTTCTTTGTAGATCCTCTCTATGGGCCTCATTCTATTAACGGCCGTAGGAGATGCGGGGCCGCAAGGACCGGCCGCAAGCTATTCGGCTATTCTATTCCCCTCCGGCCGGGGATTCCGGCAGGCTTGCGGCCGATGCCTTGCTATCCCTTGCGGCCGCACTCGCCGGAGGAAAGAAAGCCTTTGATCTAAAACGGCCGCAAGAGTTTCGGCCGCAAGAAAAGCCCGGTTGCTATTCTATTGCTGAGGGAATGAGGTTCTCACCAAAGATTTGACTGTACATGGCCTCGTCCATCGTCCCTTTGATGCGGTGCAGTTGTCCTTTCCCATTAGCAGAAAAACACAGAGCTGGATTTTGGTCTCATCTAAGCACAACTCTTTCACCCAGTTCTCCTCTGAATCATTCAGATGTTCATTGGCAACCTTCACACGGGCCTGTACATGTGCTTTCTTGAGCAGGGGAACCTTGCGGGAGCTGCAGGATTTCAGTCCTTAACGGCATAGTGTGTTACCAATTGTTTTCTTGGTGACTATGGTCCCAGCTGCTTTGAAATCATTAACAAGATCCTCCCGTGTAGTTCTGGGCTAATTTCCCACCATTCACATGATCATTGAAACTCCACGAGGTGAGATTTTGCATGGAGCATCAGACCGAGGGAGACTGGCAGTTATTTTGTGTCTCTTCCATTTGCGAATAATCGCACCAACTGTTGTCACCTTCTCACCAAGCTGCTTGGTGATGGTCTTGTAGCCCATTCCAGCTTTGTATAGGTCTACAATATTGTCCCTGACATCATTGGACAGCTCTTTGGTCTTGGCCATGGTGGAGAGATTGGAATCTGTTTGATTGCTTTTGTGGACAGGTGTCTTTTATACAGGCAACAAGCTGAGATTAGGAGCACTGCCTTTGAGAGAGTGCTCCTAATCTTAGCTCGTTACCTGTATAAAAGACACCTGGGAGACAGAAATCTTGCTGATTGATAGGGGGTTAAATACTTATTTCCCTCACTGACCTGCAAATCACTTTATAACTTTGACATGCGTTTTTCTTGTTTGTTTGTTGTTATTTTGGCTCTCACTGTAAAAATACACCTACCATTAAAGTTATAGACTGATCATTTCTTTGTCAGTGGACAAACTCCCCACCCCCCTACTTTTTGTTATGCAACATATGCTGTGGTCTAGTTATCTTTGTTGCAAGATTTAAATGGAATAGATTGTGTAGCTATGTTTATGGGACCAATATATAATCCCTCATACAATGGGTGCTGCCCTATGCCATGTAGATTTGTGCGGTTTCCACACTCCCCTTTCTATATAAAGAAAAATCATAAGTTTATGTGAAAATATCACACACACACACATCTAGGGCATAGGCAGAGACACACCCCTATCTCATTCATTTAATAAAGAAAGACATTTTAATATTATTGTTTTTTTTATAAATGTTATCAAATAAACAATACCTGTACATTGGCAATTCTTCTCACTACACGTTAAGTGACAATTAAGGGTGCTCAAAGCTGTATACTTGTTCTCTATGTTCAACTGGCACATCTAGAACCTGCAGTGTTGTAATGGATATACCGAACCTAGAAAACTCTAGCACCATCTCTCTGTAGTACTGGGTATCTGAGACAGAGAGAAGGAGCTAACTTACTGCATAAGAAACAGGATTTGTGGAAACTGCCACCCTCACACTGCACCTCTTCAGCGAAGTAGACAGATTTCTGGCAGACGGGACATTTCTTCCCACCACCCCAGTTTGGCATTTTCCTGCAGACACAACAAAATATAAGAGGGTGTTAGGGCATAAAAATGGTGAGTGCAATTTACACAGATGCATAGTATATACATGTATAACAATTTATTTACATACACAAAGGGGGTATAAATATCCTGTTCTACAAAGCCTAATTTATAAGGCTCTAGTCCTTCAATGGCGAATAAAAATACAGGTTTATTAAAAGCACCACTGGTCATATTTTTAAAATCTACTATTTTGATTATCTACACTTGGAAATAAGCAAAATGTTTTTATATGGAATCAAGCTGCTTTGGGATCTACAATGTTGGATTCTTCTGATCATCTTCCTGAGTTGGGTGGAGAATGAATAAGCAGGAAGTTCCCATCCTCCAAATGGGAATGTGGCATCTACAACTATTAATGCATTCATTAGGGGTAATGCAATGTGCATTAGTTTACAAGGACACTCCTTCCTAAAAAAAATAGGAGACAGGATCACCAGAAATATGGAACCCTGAAGTAATAAATAATTGGGCATAAAAATAAATGTTTTGCTTTCTAAAGCCATTTTGACTTTAGCAAGTTTGGTCCTTTCCCTCTGTCCCTTTGCAAAAGATTGGCAGCAGCAGTGCTGCCAACTGCTAGATGGCACTGACGATTTTTGAGTAGTGCTGCACATTGCATAGAAGGAACACTGACAGAAGACATCTTGAGCTATGAGAGTCACATCAGAGGCCCTCGTGCCTGCGCAAAACATAGTAATGGCCTCGCTGTCGATTCAGCACCGTCGAGTTGCGCCACGTTGGAGGAGGGAATAATTAGGGCTTTTCCTAGCGCCATCTAGCAACTACTTGCTGGCACTGCAGCGGTCAGTGCTGCTGATTTTTTTTTTTTTTTTTTGCGCTTACACAATGGGATAGATCCGCAAGTTTAGTTATTAAAGGAACCATAGAGGAAATACATGACCATCGTGATCTGATTTATATATACACACTGACGTATGTGTACATGTATAAACATTTATGGCAGGAGTAAAAGCATCAGTATGGAGAGGTTTACTTGTGGAACAGGTGCATATGTGAAAGAGGATATTACGTCTAGATTACAAACTCATCTGAGGTATTTAGCCCAATCAACTGGTAGTGAAACCTGGGTGTAATCAAAGCCAAAACTCCACTTGTAACTCAGTGTAGAAACCACAGAGCCGATTTGTGAGAATCCAGCCAATCTGGCAGAATGTAGAGAATGCTTTACTAAACATGGTCTAGTAGTCCTCAGCTTCTACTGTCTCCGTGTGTTTCTCTGCATCTTCATGGTTGTCGATGCGCTTCCTCTGGTTGTGTGATTAAGGCATTCACTTCTGATAGGGTCAGGAGAATTGTTTAACTTAACTGACTGCTGGTTTTACACACTCTCCATGTATGTCTCTGCCTCTGTTTTCACCCTCAGTCTCTGTCTGTCTGCCCCTCCTTCTCTTCCTCTGTCTAAACTTCCTGCCCCAATTAACAGTAACATTTTCACCTTAAAAGGACAATACTGCCCTATAAACGTTTATACACAGACACACCTATGGCAAACACACGCACACATGTAACCATATGTATTAAATGGCGAGTTGATGTAGAATTAAATGCTTCGTACATATTGAAACATAGCTTTGATAAGATCTATTCAATTTACCTATAAAATATTCATTTAATTAAGTCTCAGGATTGCATTCTTAAATTCCTTTAATGGGTTTGTCCCAGACAGGTCTGCTGGAAGGCTATTCCAATCATCTACTACTCCATCTGTAAAGTTCAACTTCTTCACTTTACTCTTGCCCCATGGATAACAAAAGCAGACATGGGAATGCTCATGAGCACTTAGTACATCTCGACCAAATACCTTCTTAAACATAAACCCTATTGCTTTCTCTAGGATAATGCCTCAATCCTTAAATTCCCAAGAGCGAGATAAGTGGGCTCAAAACTTTTTTTTCCTGCAGACTACATATTCACATTTTGTTCAAGTATTGAAATACATAGGCTTTATAGAAGTATAGATTTTGCATACAACCATGTAATATAAACAATATACTCTAGAATCTAGATACAGTGCTATATCATTTAATAAATCTCATTATAGTTACTACTATTTGTATGCAACACTTAATTCTATGTCCCTGTATACGAAATACGTTTGCACGCGATAAATAATAATATTATTTAAAATTATAATGTTACATATATGTGGCCAAAATATTTGGGGGGGCAATGGAGAAAGAGCGCTAAATTATAGAAAATATTCAGAAGCAACTTTGAGGATCCATTCTAGTCTCAGGCATGTTGGGGTTATGACATACACACACACCCACTTACTCGGTCTCACTCAGACTGCCTGAATTGTGCAATTACCATAAAAGGGAGATTCTTGCAGAAGCCAGGAACATTCCTGAGGTTAATGAGGGAATGATTCAGTTGTGCATGTCTGTCTAGCAGTGAGCAGGTTAAAGAGTGTGCCCTACAAGGCTGTATGGGTTAATTGGCTAAATAAGCAGAGGTTCAGAAGTGAACTGGCAGGGAGGTGGTTAATAGAGCTTGATGTGAAACTGCTGGTGTCTGGCAGTAAATGTGTCAATGACAATATATACAGATCCTCTTTGTGTCCAGCCATTGAATTAGTAATAGTTTTCCCCTTTATAAGGAAGTGTGGCCCTAAAGTAGTGAGGAGGTTAATGCTACTTTTGTCGCCTTACCTTGTTGTTTAGTGTTCCTGTGAGTAGAAATCCTCAGTCAGTCTGTGCTCTGCCTCTCTCTCTTCACATTCCCTGTTCCCTTCTTATTAAGGCCTGTGGGGTTCTGGGTGTGACCTTACAGGGGAAGAATAGAGGAATTCAGACAGAATATTTCAACGCAGAGGGAGGGAAATGCAAAAGGGGGAGTTGGAGGGTGTGGAATATAAGTAGGAAGAGATGCAATTGCACTCATAGACGAGGTGCCTTAATCATATTAGTGCCAGACTATACATGCAAATCAAAGCCATAAAAGAATGACTTCACAGAGTAACCATTGCGTCATGTGCAAAGTTATAAATCAGTAAAACACCCATTACATCAAAGATACATCCATATATGGCATGGTAGAGTGGGAACATTTCTCACGTCAAAACATAATATGCAACTGAGGTTATATTTCAAGTATTATGTTATTTTTCCTGCTTCGTACTTACATTCTTTTATTTTTTTTCGCTGTTACGATTTTTGATTGGTAGTCAGATTAACAGAAGAACAATATAGGGTGACAATGTTAATAAATAGTAAGGAACAGATACAGTTTTTACATGTCATGGTTTTCAATTAATATAAAAATATTTATATGCGTTTCTATTATTAATTTATCAAAAGTTAAATTAGAAAAGGGTGACAAATCCTGACAAATCCAATTTTGTTTTTCTTCTAACTTCAGACCTTTTCTGTTTCATAATTGGGATCTATCCTGTTATGTTGTTGGGACAGGTCCGCCGGTGCAGTGCGGTCTCCAACCGCTAGATGGCGCTGCCGATATTTTGCAGTGCTGCCAATATGTGAGAGAAGTTCTAAGCTTATAATGTTAGTCTAACCCTTGAACTAACCCTCACCCCAACCCTAACCCTAACAGTTTACCTAAGCCTTGACTATGATATGGCACCAGAATATCGGCAGCGCCATCTGGCAGATGCTCACGCCCACTGCTGCTGCCTTGTGATGCGCCTTGTGTTTGGGTTAGGTTTTTGGTTAAAGTTAGGGTTGTGGCAGCTGATATGCTTTAAATAGTAAAGTAGTGGCATGTTATGCACGCCATGTAACCCTCACTATTAGAATAAATTGATCAAAGTCTAGTGGCTGATGCATGCTAATGCTGGCGGGACGAAACAGGAAAGATCAATAACTTCTCCCTAAAACAGGTATAACATTTGAAATAATGTATTTAAAGTAATGCTTATATATTTAATAACCATTTAAACAAAATAAAATAAATCAATATGGTATGTAATAATATATTCATAACTTAGATGCATATGGAATAGATTTGTTATTAAGGGTGTGTTTCAAAATATATAACGTTTATTTTCAATGTATTACTATCTTGTTATTCTGCATCTTTGATTGTGTATATGTTTAAAAGGTCCTAAAATATAATGCTGTAGAAATGGTGTCATAGATTTGATATTGGGTGACCATTTAAAGATATTTTTGTTTTGTTTTGTTTTTCAAATCAGTTATGTTAACAATGTAAATGTTTAATGTGCAAAGTTGTATTTATTTTTTGTATTTCAGTGGCTTTTGTAACATTATCGTTGCTACCCTCAATGTATTTTAAAAGCTGTCTTGTGAAGTGTCCATGAAAGTATCTGTGTTTACCGTGGATGCAGTCTTGAAGGCATAATTTTCATGCCACTGTCCGGAATCCAAAACTGTGTTGTGTTTATGTGGTAACATATACATGGGGGGGGGGGGGGGGGGGAAGCTTGAGAAACCTTACCTTATTATATAGATGCAAGAGAATTGTGGGCAATGTCTCAAAGGCTAACCCTCACTTTTCTCTAGAAAAGAAGAGCATATTCCTCTTTAGAAACTCACATATCATGACTATACTGGCATCAATTCCAAAACCTTCACCAAAATAAAATCAGGACACCAGATATGGGTTTTAAGACATTTTCACATGGTAAATGTAATGTCTAAAAGGACACTGTAATTGTAACACAAGCCATGGCCCTTTTAAATTATATATGTTATGCATACCATAATGAAAGTTCTAATAACCTGTTAGGCCTTTGTCCCTCTTCACAGAATGTTGAATTGTAAGTTATAAATCTCCATGTTGCATTTTCTAATGCAAACAGAACACAGCAGCTTTCTACTGGCCCAAGCTGTGCTTTGACATAGCAGCTGGTCATCCTCTGTTTGCATTACAAGATTCTATATGGAGATTTACAGCTTGCTGCTCACCAGAGTCACACAGGTATGACACGTGCTGAAATATGGGAGGAGGGAGAGAGGCAAATTAGTAGTAATTCATAATTACATATAATAGTTGTGGTAATTGCGAGTTTGTCAGTAACGCTATGTTAAAAGTTACGACAAACTCGCAATTACTACAACTATGTAACTCAAAAGTGGTACATGCGCAATGCGCCGCGAGTCGCTCAATGCAGGTGTCCCGCATGCACATTGTGCCGGGGGCACGCATGCGCATTGCATCGGGGGCACACATGCACATTGCGCGCAGTTAGCAGGGGCGGGAGGGAGCTTGAGGGAGGGAGAAAGGAGACACAGGGGAGGGAGGGGGGAAAGGGACATAGGGGAGGCGGAAAGGAGACACAGGGGAGGGAGAGGGGGAAGGAGACACAGGTAGGTAGAGGGGGAAGGAGACACAGGGAGGGAGAGGAAGGTGGTGGTGGAAGTCACAGGAGGGAGAAGGGTGGAAGAGACACAGGTAAGGGAGAGGGGGAATGTAATGGGAGGGAGGGGTAAGGAGACACAAGGGAGGGAGATGGGGAGAAGGAGACTCAGTGGAGTTAGATGGGGTAAGGAGACACGGGGGGGGAAGGAGACTCACGAGAGGTAGAGGGGGGAACAGACACAGGAGAGGGAGAGGGGGGAAAGAGACACAGGGGAGGGAGGGGGAGGAACAAGTACTTAGGAACCCAAATATTTTTTTTTGGGGGGGGGGGGGGTAGAGTTTTAAAAGGCACCTCAGATTTGTGATGTAATGAACATGGGCCTAAATACTGCATTGGAGTGTATCTCATTTGCAAGTGTTTATAGATGCAGATCAGGAGTTTGCCTGTTCCACAGTGCAAAAACAAAAAGGGTAGGAGTAGGTCTGTTCTACGTTATGTGTGGGTTCAAAAGGAGGCCATAATTAGTACACCTATGGTACTCTGCACTATAGTATAATAAACAGAATACATTTTTTGATGCAGCATTCTAAAGAGTTAAATAGGAAACACTGTTATAAATTAACAGCCAGTCATTGGACTGTCCCTGAAACCCTATCTGCCAGTTCTCAGAAAGTAAAGGGAAATTAGGTGTGGGATGAGAAAGATGGATCAATATTGTAAGAAAGAATAATGAAAAGAGATTAACCATTGGTAGTAACGTAGCTAAACTAATAGAGAAAAATGGGCAGATACTTATGCAACCATATTATTTTATTTTTATATTTTTTCTTGCTCTACCTAAAAGATTTCAGTTTGTTTTTCAATTGAGTTGTACAGTTTATAGGTCACATTAAAGGTGGAAAAAGTTCTGAAATGATTTATCTTTGTCTCATTTTTTTTACAGCACAGAAACATGACATTTTAACTGGGGTGTGTAGACTTTTTATATCCACTGTATCTATACCTCTATTAATAATTAATACCTTTCCTAAAGGAAATGTAACCGTTTTGCTATCTGTAAAATAAATAGTGAGACACTTTTAAGTACTCATGGGCCACATATACCAATACAATAGAATATAATACTGGCTCATAGTGAATATTTTCAAATAGTTCTATAAAATTAAGCATAATGTGTATTTTATTAAATCTTTATTGTAAGCATAGATAATATAACGTACCAGTTGAGTCTTATTTTGCAATTATCGGTTATCCTGGCATAGCTATTACCGTACTTTCATTTTTAAATGTTTTTATTTGCATACATGGTCTTAATATGATACCAATAAAGGTTAAGTTTTAATTGTGTCTTGGTGGAAAAAGTTCCTTTATTTATGATTTGCTGGTTTCAACAGTATACTGTTCTTTTTGGTTTTATGTTGTCAAATTATATACTACCAGCAATATCCCTTGTGTTGAATTGATAGTGGAAATAGAGGGTCTCCCACTGTTTGTATTCTCAAGAATTGCTCTTTGTCATAAAACATACACCCATTTAGTATGTAACATAAAGACATGAAAATAATACACCTAAAAATGATTGAATACAATAATTCACAAAAGTGTTATCCCCAGCCCAATTTAGGAGGGCTCTCCATCCACGTAATCTGAAGCACTGCTGGCTTGAGAAGCAAACACACATTGCAGAACTATATACCCACCTGGCTACTCCTTCATGCCATCTCGCTGGTAGCAATTTCTGGGGAGAACACTGACATGATATAAAATGACTAAATACAGTATATATTTTTAACATACCTTTTTATCTTAGGTGAGCCAAGTTCCATGAAAATATACAATTTGCATTGTTTTATAATTTTTTTTCTACCATGTGCGTGTTTACTTCAGATAAATATCAAATGACTGCTTCCATGACTATTTTTACATGCTTCACAAGTTTATAGTATTGATGATAAATGGAAAACCCAGCAATCTTTCTATCAATTTTCTATATTACTATTCATTACTATTTTATGTAACTGATATCAGTGCAAAAGTAGAGTACTTCAAAAATGACAAATTATACCAGAGGGAAGAGAAAATAGAGCTGTGTATCTGCTTGGCGGAACTATCCCCTCCACCGCCATCACTCATTGCCATCCTGTATGCCTGCTTGTTCATGGGTCCCTCCTGCGGAGTCGGGCAACATGGCCAGTCTACATGGCCCTCTATACAGTACTTAAACAGAATTTCTACTTGCACAGAATGTTATTTTTGCACACCTGGCGAAAAAAATAACTTCATCCGTGCCACAGTAAATAACAGATATTTTGGAAGAAATTTTTCAGTGCAGACACACACCTATGCTTGCATGTCCCTCCCATCATTACCCCTCCCCATTCTCTGTCTCTGCACTGTAACACATTTAGTATAGAAACTAATGCACAGGGTAAACTTTAAGAAGTGATGCAGGTATCATATGGAGCTGGACTATGCAGTAAAATATTACACATTATATTAATTCTCACAACTACTCTTTGCCCAAAAAGCAAGATATTTTTTACAGACTGGTGGATGTGAAGAAGGAAAAGAAGGGGAAGGGAATGTAGTGGGAACAGGAGGAGAATATAGTGAGAAGAAAGTGGATGATATGGGGAGGGAAGAAAGTGTGTCTGTAGGGGGAGACAGAAATGAGAAGAGAAGATATAGGAGATACAAGTTGAGCACTGTAATTTATTCTACATATAAATAATTACACACTGTGCCTTCCTGTGTTATAGGGGCTGCTGCATCACATCTTAGTGTACAGATGATGACTGAAAGAGAAAGCCACTCAGTCAAGTTCTGCAGGTCCTGAAAGTACTATAAACCAGGAGAAAGAGAGTTCCTGTATGATACAGTTCTGCTTTTAGCTATATTAAATAAATACATAATACATATCTTAGTTCTGATAACCTACATTGTGTGGTTGTTTTAATCTCTCTGCTGGTTTACTTGTCTTTGGGATACCTTGAACTCTTCCGAGAGAATGAGTTAGTGACCATGCTTATTACTCCGGCAGCCACCAGTAATTTGGGAATTTCCATATCATAACAAGTAGTTGCCAGACCAAACACATACAAATATAAAGCTACTTGCCCGTCAAAAATGACGGGATTAAAATTGTAAGGCTGGCAATGCTGTTTGCCACACAATGTGAGGCTTTTGCTCCTCTGAGCACATTCAGCGCTTATTGCGAGCCCTGCGATGAGCGCCTTTGGAGCTCATAGCGAGGCTTGCAATGAGCGCCTTCGGTGCTCATTGCAAGCGTCTCCCGCTCGCGGTGTTCATCGTGAGCCCTGCTTTGAGTGCCATTGGCTCATTGTGAGCCTTTCCTCTCGCCTACTGTACGGGCAGCTCATTAATCTGCAAGTTTTGTGCTTGGGAATGCCATGTGTCTTCTTTCCACCATCTCCCCCCTGTCCCTTCCCCGTGTGTTTCTCCTCTGTGTGTCTGCCGAATGTTGGCGTGTTACGCGCTGAACGCTGTTTGTTTTATTTTCAAAGTCCCTCGTCTCTGGCTTTGTTGGTGTGTGTTACTGTCTTTGCCATTGTGTATTTTCTAAGTCCAGCCTCATTTTATCCAGTTTCAGAATTTTTTATTTTTTGCGTCTGCCATTTTTTTCCTTGCTTAGCCAATTTTGGAATGGCGAAAACCCCCAAATATGCCTCAAAATAGTGTGCAACCTCACTCCTAGGCTTCCTGGCTCTCCTCCTGTGCTGTCTGTGAGTGTGTTATTATATTTGTTAATTTTTTTATTTTTTTAGAGTTACGTGCTTGGGTCGCAGTTGCAACCGAAGTGCTGCGCAGCTGAATTTGCGAGGTCGCAATTGTGTTACCAACATCGCAAACGTCCCCAACACTGACAACTACTGTATATATGTCATAATATAGACATAAAAAAAAAAAAAAAAACATCCCCCCAAATAAATAATGTGGGGGGAATTTGTCCTCCCACCCATCCCCCCAGTTCCTACGCCCCTGGGAAGGAGACACAGGGGAGGAAGAGGGGAGGAAGAGACACAGGGGAGGGAGAGGGGTGAAAGAGACACAATGGAGTGACAGGGGGAAGGGGTGGAGAGACAGAGGGGGGGAGAGACAAAGGAGGGGGGGAGAGACACATGATAGGGAGAGTGGGAAAGAGAGGGGGGGCAGAAAAATACAATATTATCCCTTCATTTGTGACGAGCAAGTGACTAGGGCCCTCATTCAATTGCAATTTGGCCAATTGAATAGGGGTCTAAATAAGCACATAACATATTTTTTTAAAGAAGTTTTTACTTAGTAAACATCTATTCAAAAGCAAGGTTTTCACTAACTAAAAACTTATTTAAAAAAAATATGTTATGTGCTTATTTAGAGCACTATTCAATTGGCCAAATCGCAATTGAATGAGGGCCTAGTTATATATAGGGGCTGCTGCATCACATCTTAGTGTACAGACGATGACTGGAAGAGAAAGCCACTCAGTCAAGTTCTGCAGGTCCTGAAAGGACTATAAACCAGGAGAAAGAGAGTTCCTGTATGATACAGTTACCCAAAATATCCAAAAAGTGACAAAAAGGACAAAAATCTCCAAGCGAAGACTGATTTAGGACTTATGAAAAGCCTGAGGGCTTGTGGAAAGCCATGTGATGATCAAAACAAAAAAGTGTGTCGATGGTTTAAAAAATTATCAAGGTACTGCCATAGAGGGACAGTTTAAGAATTATGGAAAGCTGAAGACTTGTTGAAGTCATGTGATAATGAAAAAGGATTACATTTGGATTTGGTATGAACCGGCTAAACAATGCGGTTTCAAAACCCAAATAGAAAAATATCCAAGCAAAGGGCTGAGTGAAGCCTGCAAAATGTGGCTAAAAAGCTGCAATAAAGAAAAAAGCTCCAAGCGAAAGGCTTGGTGAAGCCCACAAAAGGAAGCCAAAAGCTGGTACAAAAAGGGGAAATAACCCCAAATGAGGTTGCATAAGGACCTCCATAGTCCCTAACAATAAATACTGAAAATAAAAAAAAAATACTACAGAAAATAAAAAAGCATTAAACCTGTAAAGAGAAAATATATATACTTTACCTTTCCTTTTGACGCCATCCAGTGACGGCCATCAAAGCCCTTGCCCTGGATAGGTGGCACTTCCAGCTAATTGAATAATCCATCCTCTTCTTTCTTGAGTGAATCCCTTGGTCCTCATCTTCAGCCAGTGGAAATGGGCCTCAGCCTAAAAAACTCACAGGTCTATAAAAAAAAACAAGTTCTTAATGGAAATCCTCCTCTGAGGAGCTGTGGCGTAGACTAACATTCTTTTGAGCGCTCCTTCGCCTTATATACTAATTTTGCGAATTCAAATTGGAATACATGTACAGGGCTTGATGGCTCTCATATGCTAATCCTAATAGTCAAAATTCCACATAGGAACCAATGTAGTTATTACATGATGCCAGAACAAAGCCCTAATATGTAAAGCCCATCTGTGAAATCAATTTTCCATAAGCTGCTGAACCCCTTATGAGAACATTTACAATACACTTAAGAAATTACATATGTCCGTAACAGCCCAGTACAAGAAATCCTATAGTACAAAATAATAATTTCTAATGGACAACCCAGCCTCTAAAACAATAAATACTGAAGAACAATAAACTAAATGGCGATATAAATTGCAAAATACGGTACTTGCTTACCCTACTACATTGACACTCAAGTAATGCCAAGTTGCACATAATTAGGACAGAACCTCAGGTGTTAACATAAATGCACCTTATCCCTTGAAATTTGTGACGTGTTTAATCTAAAATCTTTATTTACAATAATAATTAACCTCATAAATGTGTTGTCAATCAGCATGTGATTCATAACACCTTAACATATGGCATTAATGCATAATACGTTGGTGGTAAATTCCGTACAATGAGTGCTGCAAGGGCTGAAGCATCATTCTGCCCAGGTGCATGATTACAATGTATATCATAGAGTTACCCATCTAGGCTCAATCAAAGAGAACCTGAATACACAGACCCATACTGCACTCCTAAACTTTTGGCAACACTCACAGACGTCACCACCACCACTGATCTAGTGTTTGTGGACAAAACAATCACCCATTATAAAATAGAGAAACAGACACAGTTAATACATTTCAAAAGTTTACAGAAAGATTATGATTAAGTCCACCAAGCAGAAATATAATTATTGTGTTGCAAAAAGATTAGATAGATAAGAGGATTAGATAGAGAAGGGGTTCGCCAACAATTGGATTCCTAAAATTGAAATTTAATAAAAATACAAATTTCTTCATCTGGTCAGTATCCCTAGCAGAAGGCAATCCCATTCACCTACAGACAGCAAGCGTAATTGAAAAGTTTATAAATAATGTTAGACAACTCTGGAATGGTCTGTGTCGTACCAAAACAATCATTGTTCACCACATCATCAAAACTCCAACAAACCAGGCCCGTTGTCTTGGGGTTCCCCTCTCTTGCATTCCTCATTTACAATCAATCACAAAATAATGTTATTTTCATCTGAAAAACATCTCCAAAGTATGTAACCATCTTAAACAAATACAATTCTAATTCATTCTCTTGTCATATCTTGCCTCGAATACTGCAACTTGCTTCTTTCTGTCCTCTTATTCACCAATCTATCTTCGCTCCAATCCATAATGAACACCTTTGCAAGACTCATCTACCATACTGAAAGCTCAGTATCTGCAACACCTCTCTGTTAGTCACTCCACTTGTTTCCCAAAGCTTCCAGAATAAAATTTGAAATCATGACCCTAACACAGCGCACTCCCTTATATCTCTGCCTCATCTCAGTTTTTTATGGTCCAGCTCTCACATCCATATGTTAGTACTGGGAATACCATAAAGCTAACTATGATGACCTGTCTATGTTTTTGGCAGATTTTATTAATATCAATAACATTTATTAATATTAATTAAAAATTACATATTTTAAACCACAATATATATATAAGCTTTGGCCTCATGAAATAAACAGAACTGTATTATGTAAAAAGATATTTATTATAATGAATATTTTTTTTTAATATAACAAGATGGTATAAGCAGTTGTAACAGATTTAATATTAAGTTACACCAAATTATATAGAATCAGTTACCATCACATAATCATATATAAGACTAGCGAATTGCCCGTCAAAAATGACGGCAATAAAATTTGAAGCCTGGCAATGGCATTTGCCACAAATTGCAAGCCTCTCCCCCTCTACTTAACTGGCCTTGCGGTGAGCGCCTTTGGCGCTCATTGCGAGCCTCTCCCCCTCTACCTTTTCCCCCCTCTACTTGACGGTAGGCGCTCAATGAGAGCCACTCCCCCCTCTACTTTACTAAGCACCTTTGAAGCTCATCATGGGCCTTGCAATGAGCGCCAAAGGTGCTCATTGCGAGCCTCTCCCCCATGTGTCTCATCCCCCCTCTCCACCCCTGTATCTCTTCCCCCCTCTCCCTCCCATGTGTCCCCTTTCCCCTCTCTCCCTCCCGTGTCTCTTCAACCCCTCTCCCCCTCCCGTGTCTCTTCCCTCCCTCCCGTTTCTTTTCCCTTCTCTTCCTCCCTGTGTCTCTTCCCCATCTCTCTTTCCTGTGTCTCTTCCACCCCTCTCCCTCCCCTGTTCCTTTTCCCCCCTCTCCCTCCCCTGTCTCTTCCACCCCTCTCCCTTCCCTCTTCCACCCTGCTCTCCCTTCCCTTGTCTCTTCTACCCCGCTTTCCCTCCCCTGTCTCTTCCACTCCACTTTTCTCATCTCTCTGACCCTCCTTCCTGTCTGTCTCTCTGTCCCTCCTTCCTGTCTCTCTCTCTGTCCCTCCTCCCTGTCTGTCTCTCTGTCCCTCCTTCCTGTCAATCTTTCTCTCTGTCCTTCCTTCCTGTCAATCTTTCTCTCTGTCCCTCCTTCCTGTCTCTCTCTCTCTATCCCTCCTGTCTCTCTCTCTCTCTATCCCTCCCTCCTGTCTCTCTCTGTCCCTCCTTCCTGTCTCTCTCTCTCTGTACCTCCTTCCTGTCTGTCTCTCTCTGTGTATCTCCTGTCTCTCTCTGTGTCTGTGTCCCTCCTGTCTCTCTCTGTCCCTCTATCTCTGTCTCTGTCCCTCCTGTCTCTCTATCTCTGTCCCTCCTGTCTCTCTCTCATGTCTCTTCTCTCTGCCTGTGTCTCTCCTGTCTCTCTCTCTAGGTGTCCCTCCTGTCTCTCTCTCTATGTGTCCCTCCTGTCTCTCTCTCTCTCTGTGTCCCTCCTGTCTCTCTCTCGCTGTGTCCCACCTGTCTCTCTCTCTCTGTCTGTGTCGCTCCTGTCTCTGTCTGTGTCGGTCCTGTCTCTGTCCCTACTGTCTCTCTGTGTCCCTCCTCTCTCTGTGTCCCTCCTCTCTCTCTCTGTGTGTCCCTCCTGTCTCTCTCTCTGTGTCCCTCCTGTCTCTCTCTATCTGTGTCCCTCCTGTCTCTCTCTATCTGTGTCCCTCCTGTCTCTCTCTATCTGTGTCCCTCCTGTCTCTCTATTTGTGTCTCTCTATGTCTCTCATGTGTCTCTGTCCCTTCTGTCTCTCTCTGTCTGTGTCCCTCCTGTCTCTGTCTGTGTCCCTCCTGTCTCTCTCTGTCTGTGTCCCTCCTGTCTCTCTCTGTCCCTCCTGTCTCTCTCTGTCTGTGTCCCTCCTGTCTCTCTATCTGTGTCCCTCCTGTCTCTCTCTGTGTCCCTACTGTCTCCCTCTCTCTGTGTCCCTTCTGTCTCTCTCTCTCTGTCTGTGTCCCTCCTGTCGCACTTTGTCTGTGTCCCTCCTGTCTCTCTCGGTCCGTGTCCCTCCTATCTCTCTCTATCTGTGTCCCTCCTGTCTCTCTCTGTCTGTGTCCCTCCTGTCTCTCTCTGTCTGTGTCCCTCCTGTCTCTCTCTGTCTGTGTCCCTCCTGTCTCTCTCTGTCTGTGTCCCTCCTGTCTCTCTCTGTCTGTGTCCCTCCTGTCTCTCTGTGTTCCTTCTGTCTCTCTCTGTCTGTGTCCCTCCTGTCTCTCTCTATCTGTGTCCCTCCTGTCTCTCTCTATCTGTGTCCCTCCTGACTCTCTCTGTGCTACTCCTGTCACTCTCTCTCTGTCTGTGTCCCTCCTGTCTCTCTATCTGTGTCTCTCTATCTGTGTCTCTCCTGTCTCTCTATCCGTGTCCCTCCTGTCTCTCTCTGTCCCTCCTGTCTCTGTCTGTGTCCCTCCTGTCTCTGTCTGTGTCCCTCCTGTCTCTCTCGATCTGTGTCCCTCCTGTCTCTCTCGATCTGTGTCCCTCCTGTCTCTGTCTGTGTCCCTCCTGTCTCTCTCTATCTGTGTCCCTCCTGTCTCTCTCTATCTGTGTCCCTCCTGTCTCTCTCTATCTGTGTCCCTTCTGTCTCTCTCTGTCTGTGTCCCTCCTGTCTCTCTCTGTCCCTCCTGTCTCTGTCTGTGTCCCTCCTGTCTCTGTCTGTGTCCCTCCTGTCTCTCTCGATCTGTGTCCCTCCTGTCTCTCTCTATCTGTGTCCCTTCTGTCTCTCTCTGTCTGTGTCCCTCCTGTCTCTCTATTTGTGTCCCTCCTGTCTCTCTCTGTCTGTGTACCTCCTGTCTCTCTCTATCTGTGTCCCTCCTGTCTCTCTCTATCTGTGTCCCTCCTGACTCTCTCTGTGCTACTCCTGTCACTCTCTCTCTGTCTGTGTCCCTCCTGTCTCTCTATCTGTGTCCCTCCTGTCTCTCTATCCCTCCAGGCTGTCTCTTTCACTACAGTCCCCAGCATGTCTGCCGGTCCCTCCCCAGGAAGGAGTTGAGAGCAGCCGGGGGGAGGAGTTGAGAGCAGCTGGGGGGAAATGTTGAGAGCAGCCGGGGGAGGAGTTGAGAGCAGCAGGGGGGAGGAGTTGAGAGCAGCTGGGGGAAATGTTGAGAGCAGCTGGGGGAGGAGTTAAGCGCAACAGGGGAGGGGTTAAGACCGGCAGGGGAGGAGTTAAGCATGGCGGGGGAGGAGTTAAGAGTGGCTGGGGAGGAGTTAAGAGTGGCGGGGGAGGAGTTAAGAGCGGCGAGCGGGTAGGAGGAGTTGTGAGTTGTGCGAGCCCGCAACCGTGAGCAACGGCTCGAGCGGGCTCGTATGCTCACAACTATATATGTGATATACACAATATCCTTAATATAATCAATATTATAATTATAATATCAGAAATGGTTTAATTATTTTGATATGTTTACAAAAATCTATTTATTAAGATACCATACCATTTTAACAACATATTACTTTTATCGTCTAATTATGGTATTATCTCTAATTAAAAAGAGAAAATGTTTTTCATTACAATTAGGTATAAATCAAAATGTATTAGATTGCTATAACAGCTGAGATTTGTGATGGTTGTAAAATGAATCTATAAGTTGTATGTCGTCTTACAAGTTACAGAATTACAGTGATATTTTGTTATATCAGATACATATTGATATAGCAATCTAATTTATAGTAAACAAAATATTCCCATAATTGCAATATAAAGACAATTTATAAAAATATTAAAACTTATATAATACCCAATTCCACTGTCCATGGTTCCTTCAATGTCTTGCCCAAGGAAGTTTGAATCTTTTCTTTTGGTTCAAAATTATTTTGTGAGTAACTTGTAAAAGTTTTTTTGTAGCTTCTGGAGTATACATTTTGAATTATCTATGTGTTTTGGGAATGTCCCAATAGTATGTGTTATTGTGTTCTTCTTAGGAGTCTCAAAGTTTCTCTCTGGGTGTGTCTGAGTTAGGTTTTAGATCCAATTCTTTTGTCTCTCTCCTAATTATACTAAAACTTAATTTACTTATCAGAAATTCTAATCAAGATATGTATTTGGTTACCAATCAGAAACTATGGTGATGTCAGAGTTGTTAACCAATAAGAAAAATATATTCTTGTTCCATAGACACACTATCAGGTTCCATAGACACACTATCAGTTAATATCTTAGCATTAGATGGCATCTTAGCATTAGATGGCACCCTTGTACCTTCAAATTACAATAAAAAAATTAAAATAAAATTACCTAATGACCCTTCATCTTAACTCTATAAAATTATCTGTATCTTAATTACATTTTGACATTTCAATGTAAAACTTGCACGTGTTACATACCACAGAAAAATGTATAAATTGTGAACTATTTAAAAATATTCTTGTAGATGGGAACTGTTAGGGAATATTTGTCTAAGTTGTAAACTTAATTTCTTGAGATTTAAAGAAGAATTAAGTAATGTCTCTCAACAGAAAACAATTACCCATTGAAATCAGTTCTTTACACAGAAATTTTCCAAATGTGCATACATGGGTAATATATATATATATATATATATATATATATATATATTACAAACATTGGTGAACAGTAGATTGGCCAATGAAGAGCTTAACATAGAAAATGGCACAAAACCTTGCAATAAAAATCGGTGTAAATTGTGTCAACACAACATCTGCAAAGAGGACACAGCCACGCACAACAAGAAGACTTATAACATCAGAGGATCATATTCTTGTACGTCATCCAATGTAGTATACATGATACAATGTACTGCATGTGAGAGAGGCTGCTACATTGGAGAAACCAGCCAGAAATTACATATGAGGATGAATCTACACAGACATTCCATCAATAAGCACAATGAGGAGACTTACTGTACTCCAGTTGGACACCATTTCACCCAGAATAACCACTCCATGAAAAATCTCAAAATCAAAATACTCAAAGGTTTTTTTTAAAACACTAAGGAAAGAAAGACATTTGAAATTAAAATGATTATGTTCTTCAACAGTAATAAGTCGGGACTTAATGTCGACATTGAATTCTTATCTCATTATCAAAATTTCTTATAACCTCCAACATTCATGCTTGTAAATATATATGTGTGTTTATTGATTTTTTTATTTTTTTACTTTTTGTTCTCTGCCTTCATCCTGAGTTTGGTTACAGCCCTATGGTTCCTTAGATGTAAAACTATTTACGACCCCAATTTACTTACTCTGGACTGCACCCCCACACACTTGCACGGCTGGCTGATCAGAACATTATCTGTTAATCCTGGAATTTTTTGCTGTATTTGTGCATCTATAATCAGTATTGACTCTGACTCGACAAAGAGAGGAAGGCTCTCGAAAGCTCGTCATGAAACCTATGAATATGTTTGTCCAATAAAAAAGGTATCACTATATACTGCAATACTCTGATTATTCATCTGGATTACTGGACATTCATGGCTACCTCACTCTTCATATATATATATATATATATATATATATATATATATATATGTATATATGTATATAGAGGCATATAAAGTAATATACAATGAATATAATACAAGGATATATTAGGAATATAATATTAGATTATAATAACACATAAAATATATAGCTTGTCCAGATTTGCCACAGCTTTATTTTCCATAAGCAAACATATTTTAATTCCATGACTGCAATCACCATCTGCAGAGAACTTAGAGCCAAAGAAAATAAAATCTGTCACTGCCTCCACTTCTTCCAGGAACTGAGATTGCTTTTTACCATAATCTCAGCCTTTTAACATGAACAGCGGGTCAGCTTTTGCCCTTATCAATAGACCCTTTAGTTCCTCACTTTCAACCATCAGAGGTTGCTGATATTTCTACCAGCAATATTAATTTCAGCTTTGGATATGTCCAGCCCGGCCTTACGCATGAAGGTTTCCACGTATAAGTTAAATAAAGTCACAATATAACATATAAGTTAAATAAATAAGGTCACAATATACAACTCTTTCAACCATTTGGTTGTTCTATGTTCAGTTCTGCCTATGGCTTCTTGGTCCACATACAGATTTCTCAGGAGGTGGATGAGATGGCCTGGTACCTATATCTTTGTAAAAACTTGCCACATTTTTTTGTGACCCACATAGCCAAGGTCCGTAGAATAGTATTTGAAGCAGGGGTAAATGCTTTTCTGTCACTCTTTTGCTTTCCCTATTATCAAAAAGACATTGGCAATTTGATCTCTTGTGCCTCTGAAACCAGGCTTGCACATTTCTTAGCTGTCTGTCCATATATTATTGGAGCTGGTCTGAGCTTTCCAGTCACTGGCTACTGTTGAGTTTTCCAAATTTGTTGGCATAATGCAAGCAACACTTTCACAGCATCTTCTTGTAGCATTGTTAACAGTTCAACTGGGATTCAATCAACTTCTGCAGCATTATTATCAGCAAGGCTTCCTAGGGCCTGATTCACTGGACTCTCCAAGATGTCTGGTTGGACAAACTATAGAGGTTAACACTTGTTCACTGAACTAACTCATACCAAACCGATACCTGAGTAAGAAATTCTAATTAGCATATAATAGTAGACTAAGGACTGATTTTAAGACTTTTGAAACACAACATTTTTGAAACATATTGATCGTTAAAAAAAATGTATTAAACATTAAATAAAAATTGATTAAGTGTTTCCAGATAAGTTAGTATTCTGAGAAAGTTCCTATATACAGTATAACACAAATTGTGTCAATATACTGTGAATACCAATGCAACTATTGTAACAATTTGTATTGGCAAAATTGCCAGAATGGAAGATTATTTTACTTATTATTAATCCTGCCCAATCTGTTTTGTTTCTGGGAGGGTAAGCTATGTAAAAAGTTTCCTACATAGAATCGATATATAGTTACATAGTAATTGAGGTTGAAAAAAGACTTTTAGCCCATCAAGTTCAACTTTTTAAAATCTCCTCTTAACTGCAATATGCAGATTAGTTGTTAATTGATCCAGAGGAAGGCAGACAGAAAAAAAAAGTTAAACTTTGCCAATTGTCTCAAAAAGGAAAAAAACAAATTCCTTCCTGGCGATCTGATTCCTCCCTGGATCAATACTCTCTAATTAACCAGTTATCTATTGAATCCACTCTCACCCTCTCCCTTGGTAGAGAATTCCCCAGATTAACCACCCTTACTGTGAAGACCCCTTTCCTTCCTTTAATGTGGAATCTTTTCACTTCTTACCTCAAAGGATGTCATCTTGTCAGTTGAAAAGCTCTTGTCACAAAGAGCTCCCTTGACAAACCTTTATACTGACCCTGGATGTATTTATATAGGGTAATCATATCCCCTCTTAGATGCCATTTTTCTAGGGAAAATAAGTTTGATTTGGTTAGTCTTTCTTCATAACTTAGCCCCTCCATTCCCTTTGTTAGTTTTGATGTCCTTCTCTTTCCAGTTTTAAAATGTCCTTTTTAGGAAGTGGTGCGCAAAATTGTACTCTATATTCCAAATGAGGGCGTACTAGGGATTTGTACAGTGGCAGAATTATATTTGCTTCCCTGGCTTCTATACCCTTCTTAATACATGCTAATATTGTTTTTGCCTTTGCAGATGCTGCTTGGCATTGAGAACTGTTACATACAGTAGGTGGTTGTCCACAAGCACTCCCAAAGCCCTTTCAATGTCTGATACCATTAAGATTATGAATTGCATGGCTATTTTTCCTTCCCAGATGCATAACCTTACATTTATTCGTATTAAATGTCATCTGCCATTTAGATGCCCATTCCTCAAATCCCTTTGGAGGGAAAGCACATCATTATCTGATTTATTTACCTTGCACAACTTTGTGTCATCAGCGAAAATGGAGAGGACCTAATACTGAAGCCTGAGGAACCCCACTTAACACATTAGTCCAATCAGAGTATGTTCCATTTACCACAACATTTTGCTTCCTGTCTTTTAGCCAGCTCTCGATCCATGAGCAGATATTTACTGCAATTCCTGTATCCCTTAATTTGCACAATAGTCTCCCATGTAGCACTGTATCAAAAGCCTTTGCAAAATCTAAAAAGACTACATCCACTGAGTTGCCTTGATCCAAGTTCCAACTAACCTCCTCATATAAACTAATTAGATTTGTTTGACATAAATCCATGTTGGCTCCTACTTATAATCCTGTTTGAATAGACATATTCATGTATATTATCCCTTATTAACCATTCTAAAAGCTTTCCCACTACAGAAGTGAGGCTCACTGGTCTATTTTCCAGATTTGCTGTTGCTCCCTTCTTAAATATAGGTATCACCTCTGCTTTTCACCAGACATCTGGTAGCGACACAGTGTTGAGTGAATCTTGAAAAATTAGATATAACGGTTTGGCTTTTACAGAACCCAGTTCCCTCAGTACTCTTGGATGTATTCCATCAGGACCTGGGGCTTTATTAACATTTATTTTTTTCAACCTCTTTTGGATTTCTTCCTACGTTAGCCAATTATTTGGTGAAGGTAGTTGTAACGGAACCCATCACTGTTTTACCCTGTTTTATGGTTATTTAATTCTTATGGTTAAAATATGATCACATTGCTGTACTGTAGATATGTTGTTTTATGTTCTACAGAATATATTGGCTCAGAATATTACAGCTACTAGGCTAATAGATAATCCTATTACAGAGACTCCTCATAAGATAAGGAAGTCTATTGTATAAAGTGTTTTCATTATGAGACATAAGAACAAAGAGAAGTATAATCTGATCAATGTCTGATTGTATCAAAGTAGCCAGGTAGCCTCAGGGAGGTGTGACCCCAGCTATAGTCTCTCTATGTGTATTGTTTGGCCAAATATAGGGGATGTGTATTGCCTGTGGAAAGAGATGTGTATATATATTTCTGCATAACAAAATAAAGACAGTATTCTTTGACTCCCAATTGAGTGTCGTCCAATATGGGAGGTTGGGGCTTGTGAGACTGCAGTGCTTCTTGGATATTTTACCGTATACCAGCGGAGATACTGGACTTCGTGTTCCAACTCCGTTACATTTGGTGGCAAGTGGCGGAATTGTTCCCACGGTCAGAAGGACAGCTACAGGAGACACCATTCCGTGGAGTTACAAATTGAGGGCAACGCTAGTATCCGTACAGCGCCCCTGGCTAAAGCAGGATGGAACCGGCTAGTTTTCGGACAGCGTTCCATGATGAGGAGGAGGAGGCGGCCGCGGACTACAGGGGTGCAGACAGAAAGGAATTCTGGTATGATGCCCTGGAAGATGCCCAATGGCGGCGAGGTGAGAGTCTCCCCAGTGATGAGCAGCGGCTACAGAAGCGTGTGGCGATGCGGATGTATCTATTGGGAGAGCAGCCCCTGGATGAGTAGGTGACAAGACTAGAGACCCTGGTATGGCGAGAGATCTGGCTGGACAGCGCATACCAGGCCCTCTGGTGGCATACCGTTCGACTTACCCCCTGGACGGCTGAACACGAATTACCGGAGGGGGATGATTATGATGGCCCGGGTTTATTATGGGATGCCTTGGAGGACGACATTGATCTTGGCAGCACGGAGGGGTCTAGGTTTTGGGACATCTACGACTACCGGATGGGCATGTATGTCTGGGTTGACGAAGACGAGGTGAGCAAAGACATGACCCACCTGGTAACAAGAGAGTGGGAGCTGGAGCAGGACTACCAACACCTGCTCAGCTTCGTGCAGCCCCAACCGACCCGACAAGCAGAACCAGACCTCATTGACTGGTCCTAGGATGACCTCCAGATGGCAGATAGAGATGGGAGGTCTCTCTACCGGCCCTACAGGGAGCCGAAGGTGTTGTCCTTCCTCCCCAGCAGCAGTGTGAACCACAGGGAGCAGAAGGTGCCGTCGTTCCTCCCCAGCAGCAATGTGTACCCCAGGGAGCAGAAGGTGCCGTCCTTCCTCCCCAGCGGCAGTGTGTACCCCAGGGGGCCAAAGGTGTCGTCCTTCCCCCCCAGTGGCATTGTGTATCCCAGGGAGCAGAAGGTGCCGTCCTTTCTCCCCAGCGGCAGTGTGTACCCCAGGGAGCAGAAGGTGCCGTCCTTCCTCCCCAGCGGCAGTGTGTACCCCAGGGGGCCGAAGGTGTCGTCCTTCCCCCCCAGCGGCAGTGTATCCCAGGGAGCAGAAGGTGCCGTCCTTCCTCCCCAGCGGCAGTGTGTACCCCAGGGAGCAGAAGGGGCCGTCCTTCCTCCCCAGCGGCAGTATGTACCCCAGGGGGCCGAAGGTGTCGTCCTTCCCCCCCAGCGGCAGTGTGTATCCCAGGGAGCAGAAGGTGTCGTCCTTCCTCCCCAGCGGCAGTGTGTACCCCAGGGGGGCGAAGGTGTTGCCCTCTCCCCCCAGCGACACCTTACCCTAACAAGGAGAGACACCAATCTCCCAGACGGCGCAGATGGGACCGTGGTCTCTGTGCCTGACCTACCGGGATGCTGGACAGCCTGTCCAGATCCCCAACTAATAGGAAGTCTATTGTATAAAGTGTTTTCATAATGAGACATAAGAACAAAGAGAAGTATAATCTGATCAATGTCTAATTGTTTCAAAGTAGCCAGGTAGCCTCAGGGAGGTGTGACCACACCTATTGTCTCTCTGTGTGTATTGTGTGGCCAAATATGGGGGATGTGTATTGCCTGTGGAAAGAGATGTGTATATATATTTCTGCATAACAAAATAAAGACAGTATTCTTTGACTCCCAATTGAGTGTCATCCAATATGGGAGGTTGGGGCTTGTGAGACTGCAGTGCCTCTTGGATATTTTACTGTATACCAGCGGAGATACTGGACTTCGTGTTCCAACTCCGTTACAGTAGTGTAGCCCCA
Source organism: Discoglossus pictus (assembly GCA_027410445.1). NCBI lineage: Eukaryota > Metazoa > Chordata > Amphibia > Anura > Alytidae > Discoglossus > Discoglossus pictus. The sequence continues at coordinate 178,346,166 of CM050164.1, forward strand.
TTATGTTGTATATAATGAAGAAAATAACCTATTTAACTGATCTGCCTTTTCCTGGTCACTGATTGTCAGATGGCCTGTGTCACATTGTAATGTTCCTATAGTTTACATCCTTGCCTTCTTCCCATTAATATACTTAAAAAATATTTTAGGGTTAGTCTTACTCTCCTTTGCAACTAATTTTTAATTTTCTATTTTAACCAGTCTAATAGCTCTTTTGCAAGCCTTGTGTGAGGAATTGACTCTGCTGGGTTTTGAACCCTGGTCCCCAGGCTGCTGAACCTCTTCCCTACCACTGTGCCAGCCTGCCTTTGTGAATTTCATTGAGATCTGATAACCTTGACTCTGCTAGCAATAGTATCAGTGCCTAAGTCTCTTCAGCTGTGCCTGGTCAGGTGTCTGGTCCTTGGCCTATATAAGGCACTTCCTGTCAATGTACCTTGCCAGATTATTGTGGTTCCTGTTCCCTTCAATAAAGCTTGTTCCTGTTTCAACTACAACTTGCTGAATTGGATTATTGCTGACCTAGGCTGCTGGTCTCCAAAACCTTGTGATTCCTATATCATTACACCTTGTTAGTCTGTGTCCCCTCTTGTTTATATAATTTAAACACCTGTTGTGTATGTATATTTAGTAAGGATTTAAATGTTGTCCATTTATGGTCAGTATTTTTACCTTTCAGTGCTCTGTCCCAGTCTATACTTTGTATTGCTGCCCTTAGACCATTAAAATCTGCCCTTTTAAATTTAAGAGTTGTTGTTGGCCCGTAAAACATTGTTTCTTTAATTTATCCTCAAATGAGATTGTGTTGTGATCACTGTTTCCCAAAGATTGCCCTATTTCAACATTTGATACATATCACAATTATTTGTGATGGCTAAATCCAAGATAGCCCCATTTCTAGTAGGTTCTTGTATAACCTGGGCCATATAATGATCCCTGAGTGTTCTGAAGAACCTGCTCCCCTTAGCTGAACTGCTGGTCTCATTTATCATGTTTATTTCAGTGTAATTTAAATCTCCCATTATTAGAACTTGCCCATGCTTAGCTGCATTTCCAATCGGTAACAATAATTGCATTTCCTCACTTTCAATTATATTTGGGGGTTTATAGCATACTCTAACTAATATGCTTTTAGAATTTGCTGCTCTGCTATTTAACTCTACCCACAAGCATTCAATATTATCACTAGTTCCAGCATAAATATCTTCTATGACTATAGGCTTATCATACAGACAAATCCCTCCTCCTCTTTTACCATTCCCCTATCTTTCCTAAATAGGTTATAACCTTGAGATACTTAGCAGTATTAGCATTGCCATTCCTGAATGGACATCCACAACAGTTTCACTCAATCTGGCAAATCTGTTGGTGCTTGCCAACTCAGTATTGGCCTGTCTCCTCCTGATCCCCCTGCTTCCCCTTGTAACTGTAACCCAGCTACCTCCCTGGACATCCTCACTAGTCCCAGTTCCACCCTCCATGCTAGGCCCATCTAAACTGTGCTCAATGAGCATCAGCTCCCTTTCCAGTGGAGCAATATCACTAAGTGCTACAATTCTCCTCTCTGGTTCTGCAATTTGAGCTTCCGGAGAGGTAACATGCTCACACCTGTCACAGAGGTATGGACCCTGTATAAGTTGTTCCAGTAGTTCATACATGTGGCAGGCTGCCACTGAACAGACTCAAATATAAATGACAAATAATACTACAATTTGACCCTTTCTTTGAACTTCCTCCTGCAAACAGTCAATCACAAGGCCCAAACTTATTTGCAAGTTTAACCCAGGGAAAAACATTCCCCTCTCACCTGTACCAAATCACTGCACACCGAAAATAAACACACTTTACTTGTCTGAGTAAATCAGATACAAACAGTAACACACAAGACCCAACATTTAGGTATCAGCTATGGGCTAGGCAAATAGAAAGCGTTAGAAAGCAGATATTATGTCCATCAGATAGAGAGGTGAAAAATCACTTCCTAGAAAAATTCACAAAAAATATATTTTTTGAGATATAAAGTTACATAAGCTGATGTCAATTTCTATAACAGAGTGGAGTAATCATCATATAAGAGTAACACCTCTAAGTGTTCACCAGGTCTAACAATAACACATTATAGTGTTCTAACAACAACATATCTAATGTGTTAAATATTAGTCTGCTGAGGGAGTATTTCATATGCTTACTCCAATATTAAACAAAGAATGTGCCATTGATTATCCCAGTATTGTGAATATTACATTCACCAAATAGGGATGGATACTAATTGACACAATGTTTAGATACTGTATGTCCCAGTTCTTTTTATGTAGTAATCTACAAAAAGTAACTGTTGTCTCTCTTTTCAAATGTTATTAGATTAAATGGTCAGCTAAACTAAATAGATTTATTTTGGCTAGACCCTTTGTTTTTAGCACCTTAGTTTGTTAGCACCCTTTTGTCAAATGCTAACATTAAAGTGGTGGTCAGCAGGACTAAATAGATTTTTTTGGCAGACCCCCTATTACCTGGTTATCTGTTGGATAACATAGATTAATTACACCACTTTTTTCAAATTGTTTCAAAGTTGCAAGAGTATATTAATTTAGCCGCTAAATACAGCCAAAGCTGCTATCTGTAACTCTGGAACACCACAGCATCTCACGACACCACGTGCAATGCCAGCGAGAGCAAGCAGCCTGACATGCCTGTTTTGCATGTCATTCTTTGTAAACTATTGAGGTTATCAATGCTGTTAAGATCATTCCATATTGCATATTGTGTATTCCTGCCACCTCTTCTTTATCTGGTCTACTTTTAAGTCCCTTCCATTTTTGTGTTTTATCACACCCAGTTTGGCATGAAAGGTTCGCTTTCCCCAATCTTCTTGAAGAGATCTCTTGACTTTCCAATTTTGTTATCGTTTTCTATGTCTTTACATCAGTCATTATAGAATGTCTCTTTGTCTCTTTCCTGGACTATTTTCAAAGCATGATCAGACAATTTGCCTTTTCAGTTTTCTTTCTTTTGGGGATATTTTTTGTCGCTGTTTTCAGGACAATGTCACAAACTTCTGTCCAAAGCTCAGTTTAGTTCTGAACTTTGTGATAAGATGCTCATGATCTGAGCGACAGTTCTACTGGAGGAGTGGGAGGGCAGATTAGGCAGAGCAACTGACAGGTTTTGGTGGTAGGGGACTTTATTATTAGGAAGGTAGACAGGATGATTTGTCACCCAGATTACAGCAAGTGAACAGTTTGATTTCTGTCGGGTGCTCGGGTTCGGCATATCGTGGATTAGGTAGATCAATTTTTGGGTGGAGCTGGAAATGACCAATGACAAATTAGAAGATGGAATGTCTTAAAAATGATTATATAGAACTAAGAAAAAAGCTTAGGGCAAAGTCCTCTAATGTTGTATTTTCATAGATGCAACTGGTGCCATGTGCTAGCCCAGAGAGACCGAAGGAACTTTGGGAGGTTAATGCATGGCCAAAAAAGTGGTGCAGGAAGGGTGGTTTAGAGATTTTTAAAGCACTGAGCTGACTTCTCACTTTGGTACAATCTCTATAGTTAAGATAACACCTTAATAAAGAGGGAGCTTGAGTGCTAGTGGAGAGGATTGTAGAAATACTGTTTTGTTTTTTGTTTTTTAACTAGTAGCTGGGGGAGGGACTAGAAGCAATAGTGTAGAGGGGCCAAGGGATGAAATAACTACTCATGGGGGAGCAGAAAGGGGAGGGTTAGTATAATCAATATGGACATAAAATGTATGCTTGCTAATGCAAGAAGCTTGCCAGGGAAAATGGACAAGCTAGAATTATTACAGGAAAAATGTAAAGTGGGATTGTTATAGCCGTTGCTGAAACATGGTGGGGTGATTGTCATGACTGAACTGTTAATATGGCTGATTATAATCTATTTAGGAAACATAGCACCAATGGTAGAAGAGAAAGAGATTTGTCGGAGAATATCATTATGTTGGAAATAGTTGAGGTACAAATCCTAAAACATATTGGTAGGAATATGCTATAACCGACCAAGATAATTGAATATGAGGAATTGCAATTATTTCGACAGATTAGAAATGAAGCTAATCATGGTCAAGTTCTATTAATAGGACTTTAACTACCTTGAAATAAACTGGATTACTTAGACAAGTAGTTCAGCTAAGGGGAGCAGGTTCTTGAGTAAACTATGATCATTATCTGGCCTACTACAAATTTATTCTTAGTGATATGGATCTAAAGGACTTTACTGATGTAGAGGTTATCTTGTATTTAGTCATCACAACTAATATTTATATAATATCAAATGTTGAAATATTGGAACCTTATGGGAACAGTGATCACAACACAGTCTCATTTGAGGTGGATTTCAAATCTTTTTTTATAAGTGTCAACAAAAATTCTTAATTTTAAAGTTTTAATTTTAGTTTTAATTTTAATAATCTAAGGGCTTTAATACAACACATAGACTGGAACAAAGAACTGACAGGTAAAAATACTGAAAATAAATGCACAATATTTAAAGCCTACTAAATATACATACTTATGAGCATATACCATGCAGAAATAAAAGTAAAATGAGTTAATCAAATCACAGTTGGCTTAACAATGATTTAAAGATGAAGAAAAGGAATAAGAAGCAGGCATTTGAATTACATAAGAAAGAGGGACTTTACAAGTACAAAGAATTTAACAAGGCTTGTGAGAGCTATTTGATTGGCTAAAATAAAAAATGAAAATGTAATTGGAAAGCAGAGTAAGCCTAAAAATGTTTTTAAATCAGAGGAGATCTTAAAAGGTTGAACTTGATGGACTGAAAGTCTTTTTTCAACCTTAAATACTATGTAACTATGTAAAAAAATATAATATTATGAAGAAATATTTGAAATAGACTGACTGAAGCAGGCATTTAAATTACATAAGAAAGAGGGAACAGAGGCAGCTTTACAAGTACAAGGAATTTAACAAGGCTTGCAGGAGAGCTATTTGATTGGCTAAAATAAATAAAAAAATGTAATTGCAAAGTAGAGTAAGCCTTAAAATGTTTTTAAATATAATTATGTGAAGAAGGCAAGAGAAGAACCTATAACAACATTACTTTTTTAAATAGGCTGACTGATAAGTGTGACCAGGAAAAAGCAGATGAGATAAATCAATTATTTTCTTCTGTAAACAAAGGGGAGGTAATAGTAGTTGGAACAGTGCAACAAAATGGGGCTACACTACCTTCACCAACAAATTGCTGAACGCAGGAAGAAATCCAAAAGATTATTAACCTTCCTAGAGGTAATCCCGAGTGTGACTCTGGGTTAATTTCCTCTTGCTAAATCGGTAACCCTGAGCCACACTTGGGGTTACTTCAGGGAGGATCTGCAGGGGGTCCAGTGCTGCCGAGTTTACCTGGGCCCCCTCAGCTCACCATACCTCCTCCTTCCTCCTCCCCATCCTCCTCCTCCCCATCCTCCTTTTCTCTCCTTATCTTTCCTCCTTCCCCCCTCTCACTCCTCACGTCTTCTTACTAGCCTCTGATCAGCTCCTGCTGCTGATCGGAGCCCCACAGCACATCCTATGCCTTTCTCTGGAACCGTCATATGCTAATGACGTAACATCACAAGCGCGTCACGTCATTAGCATATGCTGATTCCAGAGAAAAGCATAAGACGTGCTGCGGGGCTCCGATCAGTAGCAGGAGCTGATTGGAGGCTAGTATAAAGAGAGAAGAGGAGGGAAAGGAGGATGGAGGGACGATAAGGAGGGACGGGGGGGGGGATGATAAGGGGGGAAGAGGAGGATGAGAGGGGAAGAGGAGGATGAGGGGGAGAAGAGGAGGATGAGGGGGGTGGATAAGGGGGAGTGGGGGGAAATGGAGGAGGAGGAGGATAAGGGGAAAGGGAGAGCGAGAGGGGGAGGGGTAATGGTGTCTAAAGGCGGTATGATTATGTCAGTATTTTAGAATGTACCGCTTTATCATTCTAAATACTGACATAATCATACTGCCATGAAGGTTAATAAAGCACCAGGTCCCGATGGAATACAGTACATCCAATGGTACTGAGGGAGCTGGCTAATGTAAAAGCAAAAACATTATATCTGGAAATTCTGGGGGGGAAGAGCCGACTGCCTTGTTGACAAGTTGTGCCTTTACTGAGCTCCAAGAGGGCCGCCCAGAACCTGCTTAAAATCATCTTCTATTTCAGCCATCCGGCAATATTTTTGGGACAGGAGGTATCCTGACACTGCCTAGGACAGAGCCATACCAATATTTTTAGAAAATAAAGGTATTTTTGGTCTACAAGCCTGTGTCAAAGTTGAGGCCCAGCTAGAAATCTCTCCAAGCATAGCAGAAAAAGGACTTCTTCAGTGCTTTGAGTCCTGGATAAACTGCAGCTATACTGATCATAAAACCTGATATTTGCTTCAGTGCAGCATTTAGATCTATCAATAAAGAAGCCTTTTCAGTCGGTTCTGATAAATAGAAGCAACATCCTACTATCAGTCCATGCTGCCCCCCAGACTGTGAGTCACACATGGAGCAGCATGATGTCAACAGTCAATCTGATCTAATATTATTAGCAAGAATGAATATGGATCATCTAGATGATGATGTAGCTGATTTTACACATGATCCAGACTCACTTTCTAACTTGAACTGTGATCAGAGTCAATCACACTGCTGCTCCACCATTACAGCACTGGCCCTAGATTCCTCTCTGCCGTCATAGCTTTGCTCAGCTTTGTTCTTTGAAGATCTCAGAGATGCTGCAGCTTTCCTAAAGCTCAGCATGCTAAAAGCCCTCAGCATGAACTTGGATCAAACAGTGCAACTGGCTGTGCAGACTTTTACCATGCCTTTCACCACAGGAGTACCGGATCCAAAACAAGATCCTTGCTACACTATTCATGCTAGTACTTTCACTGACATGGGATTCTGCAAGCAGTGTACTGGGTAGTCTGTGCAGATATTAGCTGAATGGACTGTCTTTCCTGGCTCTTGGGGACATTGCTACCTGCATTATGCTTCTTTCTGAATATCTGCTATTATTATTATTGTTAATTAGGAAAAAAATGACAGGAAAAAAATTGTAAGGCTGGCAATGCTGTTTGCCATACAATGTGAGGCTTTTGCTCCTCTGAGCATCTGTGTTGGTTTTATTTTCAAAGTCCTGTGTGCCTGTCGTTAGTGTAAGTGTTACTGGTTTCGCTGTCATGTATTTTCTAAGTTCTGCGTGCCTGGCGTTGCTGAGCCTTGTTTTTATCCTGTTTCAGAATTTTTACGTTTTTGGTCCCCCATGTTTTCTTTTGCTTAGACGATTTCCGTTTGACGGAAAACGCAAAATATGGCTCCAATTAGTTTGCAACTTCACTCCCAGGCTTCCTGGCTTTCCCCCTGTGCTGTGTATTTTTGTGGTTTTCTGTGTTTGAGTTACGCGTTTGAACCAACTGCATCCCTCAACGGCCCTTCAGCGCTCAATCCCCCGCTTTCATAGGTATTTGGCGTCAGGGCTATATGCCTCTATAATTGGCTAATGAGATAGATATATACCTATGTACCATATTTCACAAATATGGGTATGTGTAGGTTTGTTTGTTTGTTTGTTTGTTTGTTTGTTTGTATGTATGTATATATATATATATATATATATATATATGTGGGTAGGGGTGTATCATATGGGTATGTCGCATCATATAGGTATGGAGGTATGTTACATGTGTTTATGTTTATATATATATATATATATATGTGCGTGTATATATACGTACCTGTGTGGCTATATTTGTGCATGTGTTTGTTTGTTATGCGTGTGGGTCTGTTCGTTATTGTGTACATCATATACGTTTAGATATCTTTCATTTACGTATCTGGCCCTTGCTTGGGTGGAGTGTTGCATAATATTATGAGAATTAACTCTATTTACGCTATACTCTCATTACGCTGAGGAGTCTATCTGGCATGTACCATGGTAATAGGTCCCAAAAAAGGTTCAGTCGGTTGCAGTACACCCACTACCTGTATAAGCAGGCATGGCAGTTGCCAATGTGGCGACACGCAGTTAGGGTTAGTTTAGTTTCGTTGTATCGGGATAGGTTCCCCTACTGGTGTATTATCCAGTTTGTTTTGCAGAAAAGCCGTGCATTGCGGCAGACATAAGCAAAAAAGGTGTAAATTACTGTCATGTGTTAGGAGCATAAAACATCTTTTCTACTCCCTAGGTAGTAACTATTATTGGGCTCTGGACACTCCCAGATCCCCACAACAATATTATATTAGATGAGGCTGCTGTGGATTAATTAGCAACAATTAAAAAAATGTCCCGTACCATGTTAAGGTCCCAAAAAAGGGTCAGGTAGTTACAGTGTCCAAAGTGCACTGATAGCTCTCCTTTTGTGGTAATACGGTTCTTGGACCTCAACGCGTGAGTTGGTTGGTGTTGTTCCTTACGGGGAAAAGGTGGTTCCCTAAGAAGATGATTCTGCAACTTGGCGACATGTCATCAGAGCCGGGTACATTCCGTGGTGGAACATGGTACCCGCTGGCTTTGTGCATGACTGAAACGGTAACAGCCGACGGGCCGTTTTGCCCCGGGGCTTGGAGAAGGGAAAGTCGTACTAATTGATGGATATTCGGACATCGGACCAAACAGGCACTTCGCCTCAGGTGCCGTTCTATGGCCCAGCTTGGGCGTGTGGCCCAGGTCAGATGTTATAGAGATGGTATTGTCATCAGTGGGATGAGCAGGTGGCGAGTGGCACTGGTGTCACCTAACTTGGAAGTGCTCCATGTGGTGGTAACATCCCTGGTAATACACCTGGATAACCGCGGGTTTTATCGAGGGAAGAAAAGAATCAAGCTTGGTAACAGCTGCCAAAGGGGCTAGCTTAGAGGATCGGTTGGTGAAGGGTCAAGTAAGGCCAATAGGAAAAGTAAATAGGCAAGCCCAGAAGTAGTTTGCTGTAATAATGATGAGCTAAGGGTTTACGGCTTTTTTATTCATGATTTAGCTGGCTGAGGTCATGAGTAGGTGGAGTGTTAGTACTAGGGGCTAGGGAGGTAGGCGGCTGGCCATGGCATTTTTGGGGGAGTCGTATGCCGCAAAGGTAGTCTGCGGCCTTCTCCGTGGTGGGGGTGATCCTACGGGGGTACGGATGCTCCATCACGTTAGGCCCTGGACGAGGGTCAGGGCGCAGAGTGTACTGTCTCGGTTTGCAGGCTCCTCCCCTCTCTTTATGTATATTTAATTAATGGTATTGTTGTTATTATTATGTGAATTTGGGTTCACCAATAAATGCTGTGGCCAGTATTTCCCCAATAAGTGGTTGTGTCTAATTATTTAATTAGAGGGCTTAGGAAGTGTTTGTGCCTAACAAATTATTCAGGGAGCAAGTTATGCCCAAAGGGTCATACGGACATACCCACTGGGCCTTTCACAGGTCATGACTTTTAGCAATGCTGCATTAGTGCTGATGTAACCACCTCCATGTTCTTAACCTCTGAGTATTCTGTAGCGTGAGCTGTCTTTGAGCCCAAGATGGCTTACTGCCTGAGTACTCTGGTGACCTGAAATAGCTGAATCTAATTCTTGTTTTAGTTTGTACAGAGGTGATGCTGCTAGTGCTGGCTGCAATGCATTATAAGCGTAATATTTAACTTTATTAGGCTTGGCTAGTGTCATAAAAAATCTATCCCGTTGTTTAAGCACAAACATACTGTCAGCACTGACAGCTGCAGTGCCAGCAAATATCCTCTAGATGGCGCCATTATGTTTCAACCCCCCCCGCTGTATTATTTTCTTTAGTTCCTCCTTTATCCCTAAAAAAAATTAAAAGCTTGAAAGCCCAGGAGCTGAACTATATATAATATATTGGACATAGTAGTATTCACTGTTTCTGTTGTGTAATTATTACATTTTTAATGCACCTTCTTTATAAGATGTTCCTTTAATTTGTCATATTGGTGCAATTGTTGTATTCTCCTGTGGTTTTCTCAATAAAATTGAAAGTTAAAAACAAACAAACATTATATCTAAGTTACAAGACTCAATCACCCCAGGGTCGGTACCAGATGTGATAACTTTATAATAGAAAGGAGCAAGAGCAAACTTTAGACCTATAAGCCTCATTTCTGTTTCAATGTTTCAATGTTTTTTTTTCTGTTTGCCTTCCTCTGGATCTATTAACAATTATTCCACAAAGTATGAGAGGAGATTTAAAAAGGTTGAAATGATGAACTAAAATTATTTTTTCTACCTCAGTTATTTTGTACCTATGTAAGCTTATCACATTGAGCCTTAATATGAAAAACTGGGATCCAGTAATTGGGGGAAGAGCTGGCCATAGGAGGTGACATCACTTGATGGACAGGCCTCCCCACGTGGTCAGGGTGGGGGTTGTGGAGATTAGTGGGACTGTGTTGGTGATTGAACATGATTGGACTGTGTTATGCATAAATATGCTGTACCAACATCAATAAATTAGTTGTCACTTTGAACTACATAATTCATGCATATTTTTCATTCTGAGGGAATAATAATCCTTATTGGGATTATTACTGCTGAACCTGCACTGGACCTTGTTACAGTCAGTAACATTTACTCAGTGCCTTACCTATTCCTGTGATCTACTGGGTGCTTTGGTGGATGTAAGCTGGGTTGGTTCTGTTCCTGCTATCAGGGATATACAACGAACCAGACGGTCTTACTGGGTAGGTTTGAACAAGCTTAATATCCTGTAGTGCTTAGCACTATAAATACCATATTCCACATACGAATAGGACCAACAATCTTTATATTTAAATTATTTTATTTATACAACAGACCATGGCAATATTAAAAACACGGTCAAAAAAATGTTAAAACCAAAACTCTATAATGGGCAGTCCTTCAACAATCTTTCTCTTAGCTATATTCCTTTTATTTGTATCTAGGGCTCCCAGTTTAAAGAATTATCTTTTATTTCTTTTTTGGAGGATACTCATTTTTATCAGCTAGAAAGTATGAAGGCTGAATTTGGAAAAGCAATAGTGTTATGAATGTTAGTGTGGCTACTATAACAGCATGTAAATAAAGGTAGACAATTATAACACTTTGACTTTTTTATTTGGTGTGAATCTTTATACACTTATTGTTTTTTTTGGAAGGTGAATAATGCACTTTTTTTATTTCCTTTACTCATTCATCAACCTATCACAAAGTTGCATTAACCACACACATCAAATATTTTATATTAAACTATACCATGATTTATTATGTGACAAATTAGTAACTGCTTTCAGAACCTTATGGTGTGGGAAACCGTATCATGTGGAATCTTTTTTTTGTTTGTCTATTTTCTGCAATGTGTTTAATATTGTATTTATTTATTTCTTTTTTATCTTTGTATTTAACTCCTGTTCAGTGCTAGAGAATATGTTGTCACGTTACAAAAATATGTAATAATAATAATAATAATAATAATAATAATAATGGTAATTATATATTAACTATTGGTGCTTTATAACATTCGTTTAATTATTTTTAAGGATTCACTTAGAGCTTATCTGCTATGTGTAGTATCTTATTGTACACAAAATTATTGAACACAAAATAATGTTTGATATAGGTCAGTCTTTTGCAGTTTTGAGAATTTTACATACCATTCTTCATTCATACATTGGTGGAATTGTAGTCCCCTGTCTGACCTTGTCATGACAACCAAACGCAGATACCAGAATAAATAATCCTAAATGCTTTCTTGTTTATTACTGTTTGCTGAGTCACCCACAACCCATTTCAGGCTTTCCTATGATTTATACTAGCATATGTTTACTGTCAGGTTTCTGTTTCGGTAACTATTAGCGCAATTTAAAGCGGAAGTGTT